>CAIGRH010256237.1:0-12351 GCA_903798295.1 Fraxinus nigra | reverse complement strand
TTCAAGGTAGGGCCGGTCCTGTGATTTTCGGGACCTGAGGCGAACTCCCAAAATTAGGCTCCCTAAAAATCACCGTAAATGCAAAATCTAACAGGGCATTATGCAACGTATTGCTAACTTAAAACTGAACATTTGAACAACAAACATATATAAGGTTTTCAATACAGTTACTCGTGCCCCTGTGCAATTGATACAATAACCATTACTTACTTGAGAAGTAGAATTTCGGCGAAAATTATGGAATCACACCCTTGAGGCTGTAGGAGCATTATCGACATCCAGTGCTCGAAGTGTTTCATAATCTGCACACAACAACACAACAATTATTTTTCATCCAAATGATTCAAATGATCGCTCATCTTAGAGAGATAATAGCCAATATAACTGATGATTGACAAATGGGACACAAGACATTGTATAATCTCAAGTAAGATTTAAAACAAGCCAAGCCCTGAACAAGAGTTTCAACCTGAATTTATACCTAAATCATCAAATTATATGTCGAGAAGTGCAAGGTNAATCACACCCTTGAGGCTGTAGGAGCATTATCAACATCCAGTGCTCGAAGTGTTTCATAATCTGCACACAACAACACAACAATTATTTTTCATCCAAATGATTCAAATGATCGCTCATCTTAGAGAGATAATAGCCAATATAACTGATGATTGACAAATGGGACACAAGACATTGTATAATCTCAAGTAAGATTTAAAACAAGCCAAGACCTGAACAAGAGTTTCAACCTGAATTTATACCTAAATCATCAAATTATATGTCGAGAAGTGCAAGGTCTCCCTCTGGTTGTAAGAGCTATGGATGGTGGCATGTGCAGGCGTAATTCAGTGTGGCCAAGAATGCCACTAGCTGCAACAGCATGAGCTTGTGCCTGAGCTTGAAGTTGCTGACAAGTTGCATACATTCTCAGGCTTGTTGCCATCAAAAAGACAATGAGAACCAACCAGAGCTTTAAACAGACAAAAAGAAATAGAGAAACGTGTAATATTTCTTAAGAAATCCACTATATTACTTTTTACCGAAGTAGATGAACTTTAGATTCATCGTGACGAAAATACTTACAAGGAAGTTAGGCGACATTTGATGTGAGTTCAAAATCATAAACAGCAAAAGCATTAATATATAAAATGAGAAATTACATATTGCAATCAATAGGTCAAACAATGTCATAAGAAAATAGCAGTAATCGATAGATACCCGTGACAAGAAAAGAAAGCGAGTTTGTATTGATAGGTCGAGCTACATTAACATGCCGATCAAATAACCATGCAAATGACATAAACACGTTCGGGATCCAAAAATATTAATAAGCATTTAAAAATTGTAAATGAGTAGTAGGCTCATAAAAGAAAGATTACTAAATAGTAAGAAATTACCACTACACGCCACTCAGGAATAAAATCTGGAAATCCAGTTTCTACATCTCCTCTTGTGCCTCAGAAGACAAAACTCATGATTTTAAAAAATAAATGTAGCAGTACAAAAAGAAAATTTGTTCTTCTCAAAATTCCAACAAGAACAACCGAACAAGCTTGCTACCAGAACGTGGAAAAAAAAAAGAAACAAACTTCAATAATCAACAGATCCAAGATAAGAAAAGGAGCTCGAAATAATAAATCGAATTATAAAACTGAGAAGCAAGCACATAAAAATGGACTCAGAGTCGTCGTTCTCGCGGTTAGGATTCTTTTGAAAAATGGACCGCAAGATTTGTGAAAGAGTGATGTCTAAGAAGTAAAAGGGAAGGAAAGGAAGGGAGGGAGGGAAAAGAGTAGGGAGAGTGGAGAGATTAGCGTCGGCGTCGGCGCGGCGCGGCGGTTCACGGTTGGTCTTGGAGGAGGAAATACGTGAAAACGAAAGGGGAAGAAGGGGCCTGAAGGCCACAAGGCCTCAAGGTTTTTTCTCTCTCTGTGTGTATTTCTCCCTCAGTGCCGTAAAGTTTTAGGTTTAAAAAAAAAGGAGAAAAAATGGGCTCCTGAAAGATCTGAGCTTGAGGCGACGGCCTCTTGGGCCTCCCCTCAGGTCCGGCTCTGGCTATGTGACACTCTTACTTTGAGCTTTGGAGGCGAGGCGTAACATCTCACACATCGAAAAGTTGTTTGTGTGTGAGAAGTGTGAGAGCGTGGGTATGGTGGGTCAGGAATTCGGGTAGAGAGAGATAATGCGGTTTGGAGGCGGGTATGGCATGAGTGGGTGTATTTGTTTTTAAAAATTATAATTAATACCTGAATAGGGAAAAAAATTAATTAAATTTTAATTTTTGAAATTGAAATTTAAGAAGAATGGATTGAGGTAATTTTTCCTTTCAAATATGATTATAGTTCTTTTCAAAAGAAAAAGTAATAGACCTAATGGCCCAAGGATCTAGAAGCCAACACCATGCTCGGCAAGTGCCAAAGCTGCACGACAACACGGGTCATTGACAGCTCGACACATTTTGACATCTTGGCCAAATTAGCCTCTTGCAGACCAAGTCAAGGCCTTTAAGCTATAAATGTTGAAACTCCTTGGTATATCTTGACCGGTTATTTCCAGTCATATTGACCAAGCCATGCCGGTTTTCACAACATTGGTATAGTTGCATTCCAAATCTCATTCCCATGTCCTGAACTTATAGCATAGCAACCATTGGCCATATCATGTCGTTAAAAATATTATTTACCGTCATATAAATCGTTTATGTTGGATCATCAAAAATCCTTACATTTCAAAGTTTCTGTAAGTGTATATACAAACAAGAAAAAGAATCTCCCACAAAAATCCAATAGTTATTTCATCAAGCCGACAATGTCGTCCAAGATACTAATATAACAGCAGCCACTCGAGACATGAAAAGTTCAGGCTAGAAATAAAGGAAATGAGCACATGAATTCAGGTTACAGTTATCCTTCTTTCAGTATCCAAAAGAAGCCATAAAACCCACTCAGTTAAAGCAACACCTTTAACCAGACAAGCAAATCTAAACAGATACATTATACATATACAGTTATAGAACAATCAATGTCTACATCACCTACACAAACACACCACTACATGAGCGTATTTATGTGCAGCTGGAAAAACATCGTTCTAGGAGTGGTGATTTACATAACAGCTAAGGATAGCCATTGACAAGCTAAGACAAGAAACGGAAAATGAAGGGCACATTAATATGAATGATGCAGTGAACTAAGTGAATTCTAATAGTAATTGAAGAAGGCAAATACATTCAGACAAAAATCCTCCAATCAAAGAAATATGGAATCCATCATTGCCTGTACAAAAATAAATCATAAATGATTATGTATCAAAATCTTTCACATTTAATGTTATAATTGAAGCATTACCAGTGCTAAAACAGTATTTAAACAAGTTCCACAATTCCCAGTTAAACAAAATCTACACTGTCTGCATGTCGACCTCCAACTCCATTAAATGCTACATTGACGTGACTGGTAAATGAAAGAGACACTAAAACCTCAAATTACTTGACTGTCGAAAACTTAATATTAGTACCAATAAAATATACCAGAAATTTCAAGTATAGAAAAAAAAAACAGAAACTCCGCAATAAATAATATGATGTTTAGGAAAATCGTCAGCAAATGCTAATGGAAACCTACCAATCTATCCTCTTAAGTTATTGAAACTGTTTCTTTCTCATGTTACTTGAACTGGAGAAGACAATCCAAACAAAGAAATATACCACTTTAGATTTAAAAAATTGTACTGAAGACTATCTCAAAGAAAACATTCAATTGAATCTTGAGTAAAATTGGATAATCCTTCCTATCCTCAATGAAATATACATTGGGGCAAATTACCCTTTAGTAAGAACACAGTGCATCTTGGAACCAATTTTGTATCTATCGGCATAAGGAAATTCGTGTGAGGCACCAACATGAAAATCATCAGCATCCCATCACAGTACAATTATAAACAAAATTGCCAGATCGCTTTCGTCCGAGTAACTCCCACTGTGGTGGACCTTCACTTGGAACCCATGAATTGACTTCAATTAATCCTTCACCAACAGTTCTAGGCCCCCCAAGTACAATAAGCCTATTGCCACATGCCCTAAATGCCAAACCCCAACCATTCATAGAATCAGCTCGTTCTGGTAATCTTCCTACAGTAACCCACGCTCTACTAATCTTGTTGTATTTTCTCACCTCCATGTCTGCATAATCAGCAGCATATAATTCGTTATTTACAACAGCAATCAAAGGTGGTGCTTCAGATGTAGCAGGCATGTCATTTTCCCGTGCTTCACCAATCCGCACTGGGGACATGTTAGGGATTTCAGTCCAGGTCTCTGTTTCCAAATTATACTCCTCTCCACATGTGAGAAGCATTGAATCAGTTCCTCCAATTCCACCAATTACATAAAAATTTCCATCCATGAACACTGCAGAACACATCTTCCTTGGTTTGTTCATGCTCCGGAGTGTTTTCCAAGTTCCTTCCTCGGAATTGTAGAGCTCTGCAGAACTGAGGATATTACCATTTGAGTCACAGCCACCGGCTAATATTGCGATCTCCCTTAGACTAGCAGATCCAAACAAACACCTAGGTGCATTCATACTCATTCCTGACGACCATGTGTTTGTCAGCAAACTGTATTTATATATCACATGAGACATAAGACCCCTTCCAAAAACAAGAAGCTCAGTGCCAACTGCCAAGGATTCCTTATCAGAAAACACAAAACAATTATTAGGATTCATTCGAGGTAAATGCATCCAACGACGACGACTAGGGTCAAAGGCTTCCCATTCGAGCAACTGGCACGAAAAGTATATCCAATGCTCAACCACACAATTTTTCCGCCTCAATTTGTAGAGTTCACCACCTCTAATAAGTGAGCGAAAACTTCGGTTTAAAGATGCAATAGCACCATAATCAGCTCTGGAGCACCGAATGAGACAACTAATAGAGTTATCATCACCAATAGCAGCAATCAGGGAACTTGAGTCAGAATTATCCCCTGAATGTTGCTGATTATCGGAATGGTCACAAGGGGGTATTAGAATTCCGCCGATTGATAAGGTAGTATCTAATTGATACACTGAGTGCTTAGACACCTTTCTGACGAGAGGTTCTTCTCCGTTTGTTTCTAATGGTCGCTTACCATGTTGTATTTCAATTTTTTCCAGCAGGTAATTCATGAAAGGCCACTTGTTTTCTTGCTCGCAGGTCCTTCGGTAGTCCCTTGAAACCAAACACGTTATATCTTCCAACATGTTCCGTATGGCCCCAAAGGAAGCACCTCTTTTTCAGATAAAACCAATCTATATCCCAATTCTTCTTGAGCTGGCAGCAATCTACTGCTAAAAATAGGTAACCACATGCCCGGAAATGCGGAAACAAAACGTTAAAATAGAGAAAATAGCAATTCAAACACGGCAAGTATCTAAAAATTTATCAAACTGAAAAAAGGGAAAAAGTCTATCCGGATTCAATGCCTTCATAACCATCAGTGTTCAAAGTAAATTTTCAATCAAAAAGGCCAATAAATCAATAAAGCAAGTTGCCGGTATTTGTAGAAAAAAACGAACGTCACATCAACAACACCCACAGATCCGAATTTAATAACAATAGGCAAAACTAGATCGTTTAACAATTAAAAAACAATCTTTCAATATATTCTACAACTCAACAGGTCAAAAATTCTCAAACTACATAATTCATCGATAATGACAGCAACCCAGATTCATAAACACCACAAAATTTAAAACTTCTGATCAAATGAAAACTCCACAAAGAGTCCCGGATCTTAAAAATTCAGATCAAATATAACCTGAAACTAAATTCTTTTATGCAATAAATTAAGGCGCAAAATGAAATATTGCATTGTTTTTCCAATAAAAATAATTAAGAATTGAGATTGAACCTATTAATACTGTTTAATGACAAACTTTATCGCTGCAAAGCATCATAAAAATAAGTAATAAAGCAGATAAACTAACTTAAACGAAAATTGAAAAGGAGAAACAGTAAATAACAATAAAATTCAGCAATAGAGGGGACTTACATATTGGATAAGAAGCTAGAAGAGAAGGACCTGATTGAAATTGCTTGAATATAACAATCCCTTATCCTTCTCTCTCTCTCTCTTTTACTTGTGCGTATACATATTGGATAAGAAGCCAGAAGAGTAAATGCTTTGTGTCTATGTTTCTACCTGTTTATATGCATGTATATGTGTGTATTGTGAAGGAAAAGAGAGTCTTCAGTTTGAGTTCTCGTTTTTGTTAAGAGAAATCCTTTTGAATTCTCTCTGCAAATCAAAGCTAAAGGCTTTGGGTTTTCGGTTTCGGCTTAGGCTTTGGGGCATAATATTTGAGGAGACCCCATTTATCAATCCCCACCCCACACCCCGCCTCGGCCTGGCCTCTATATAATATCATTAAAAAAAATTATTTTTTATTTGTTTATCTAATTTAGATGCACTATATATTTATTTTTGTGTTAATATAAATTATTTTCTAGCAGTAGCTGCTCTATTTTAAATTTCCACATAGTTTCCGAAATGTTCATAAATTTGTTTTTCTCATTTTGGATATATAGTTTATTGCGATAAGTGAAATTAAAACAATAAATAATTTTATGCCATGTTTGGTATACATTGAGAAACAAGATTTTGAAATCATACAATGAAGTGTAATTGATAGTGCTCATGTTTGATCCTCATTCTTTCTCTCTTTTTTTTTTTTCCATTCATTTTTCTACGGTATTCATTTTCAACGACACATTCTTCAAATAAAATAATATTATACACAAATCTAAAATTTTTCATCAATTTTCCACCACACATTCTCCCATCAGTCTAGCATATACGATTCTCACTTTTTTTTTCTTTTTAATACTGTCTAATTTTATACAGCTTACCAGATAAGCTATTGGGATATATGAAATGAAGTTCAAAATTGAGTTTATGTAGTGTGGACACGTATATCAGGACTAGAGTCGAGTTGAGCGAGTGACATATAGGTTCCATATAGAAATAATTAACGGTTACTTAAAAAAGAATTTGTTTTTACAAGAACAAAGAAAAAAAATGTTAATTAAATGACAAGTGAAATCCCCGTGAAGTCAATAAATAGGAATTTTGAAATGTCATTTTAGTTTGAAAGATAAGATTGGATGCGGCGAAGTGTAACGGGTTGAAAATCATTGGTAAATAGAAAAAGGACAGTTCAGTAAAGGGGGGGAAAAAAAGAATTATGATTTATTTATTTATTTATTTATTATCTATTTCCTTTATACCCCAATCATATGCCAATTTGTATCTAAGAATAGATAATTTCAATTTATTTAATTATTACGAATAATCTTATTAACGTTCAATTTTTTTTGGAAATTTCTAGACAACAAAATTTTATTTATAAATGTTTTTGAAACAAAGAATAAATATGAGAAGAGATACCTTAAATTAAGTTAGAATTAACAAAATTCTTCTTGTAGATAGAATAATGTATTAAAACACGATAATGAACTTGAATCTTGTTTGCAATTAGACAATGTTGAAGTTCAGCAGCTAGGGATGTCAAAATAGCTCGTCGGCTCGGACTCGACCCGGAAAAAGCTCGAGCCGAATCGAGCCCCATTTTGGACTATTGGCTCGAACTAAAAAAAAATAAAAAATTTGTCTGTCATTTCTTTCTTTTTTATTTCTTTTTTATTTTTTTATTTTAGCTATAATTTTTTTATATGTTAATATTTAGTTATTAATTCGGCTCGCGGCTCGACTCGGCTCATTAACACCCCTATCAACAGCTATATTAAGATTTTGGATTTCAATTTCAAATGTTGATTTTGTTAAGACGAGTAACCCCAACTTCAAAAGCTGCTAATTTATGTCATTTATAATTGATGTGAGAATCATACAAGAAATGAAAAATTGAAAAATATTGATGTGCCATAAGAAATTGAAAATACTTTGCTATTTTGTATTAAAGTTTTAGATATGATCTAATGAGCACCAATACTTATTTTATGCTAAGTTTGGATGACATGATATACATATTCATTGGTACATAAATTTATTATGAGTCTCAATATATGAATTAAATTTGTTACCCATTAATGAATTGTTATGATGTCATGAACCTAACCATGAGTCCGTTTGGTATCAATTAAAATTGAAAATATAGCCGTTATTGGGTCTCACTCGTCTAATAAAAGTCAACAATAACGATTAATATTTCAATTTTAATTCGATTTTAATCTCTTCCAAACAGGCTCTATAGACATAATATTGCTGATTTTTTTTTATATATAAAAGCGATTTTTTTTTTCATTTTGATATAATTTATAATTCATTTACAAATGAAACTTTGGACCATTAATTGGTTCAATCATGAAAGGTAACCTTGATCTAATCACTTTTTTTGCAGTATTAGGCGCTGCCTAATAAAAGAGACAATATACACTCCACAATTTAATCGAAACAAAATTTTTAATTAATTAATTATTTTATATTTAAAAAATAATAATTAATGAGGAAATGAGATATATATATTTTAAATAGTAAGTACATTTCGATTTCTAGCCGGTTCACACGTGTAAGTGGTGGACACTTTAATCATAAACAGGTGTGGCATTTTATTTATTTTAATAGAATTAATCATATAATCTAATCGCTGTCAAAACCTTTTATTTATTTTATACTAATTAATCAATTAATTAACGGCGCCTCCTCTTTTAATCAAAAAATAATTAAGTAGGATTACAGGTGTTAGTATCTCCGCCTGTGCCGGCTTTATTTCTCTTTTTAGGCTTAATCAGAAATTTAGAATTAATCTTTTTAATTTACTTTTGCTTAAATTAATGTCGTGTAATATTAGCACTACATAAGTACACCAACTTGCTGAACAATGACTTGGCTTGCTTAATTGCCAAAATTGATTATTTCACAAGCTCAAAAGGTATTTTAAAATTAGAACAATTATTAAACTTTAATACAATTAATTCCGACATGATTATGATTACAATAACTCTCTATTATGAGGAGCAGCTAAAACTCTTATATGTTGGTCTATTTTTCGTAATTAGTCGATGTGAAATTTATATTTTCGTAATTGTACGACATGATTATGATTACAATATGTATTTTATTTATGTTTTTGGTGATTTTTTTTTTTTCCTTGAAACAATTTTAAACACATCCCTTTTCATAATTAATGTGTAAAAAATAGATTAAGAAAACACACTTGAAAACGAAGCAAGTCAGTTGTCACAAAACCAATTCATTTGAGGAAAAAGAAACAACAAAGGTCTTACAAGTTGATTGTGCTATTCTCGTGTTTAACAATTCGGGATTTTTTTTTTAACTACTGATTAATTATATGTATGGACGAGTAAGAAAACGTACAATGTCAAGATGCGATGGAAATCCAATTCATTTAGAGTCCGTTTAATTGATTTAAATTCAATAGAAAATGTTACATCCGAGGAATTCAATTTCTACTTTGATTGTTCGATACGAAAGTGGAAATGGAGTTCGAATTTCAACGTACAATCACTTTAAGCTTGTTTTTTTTGGTCAATTTCATGAAAAATACATTCCAGTGGGATAATTGAGTTTTTATTTTCTGACTTACATGGAATTGGAAAGTCTTTCCACATTTGCCAATTAAATTGACCCTTAAGGAAAGACAAAGAAAGGAAGAAACATCTCCTTTATTATTATATTTTAATTAAATTTTTCCCTCTAAAGAATTAAAAAAAAAAAAGGAATTTATTTGCTAGAAATCCAATAAAAGTTGAGAGTAACCGAGCCTTCTGGTCAACTTTGAATATTATCGTAAACGTCCATTAAAAAACGGATGGCAAACATGTTCATGATCATTCTAGTCACCATACACAAAATCAATTACCTAATAATATTAAAAAGATACGTCTTATTTTTAAATTAGCAACTTCAGAAAATACCAAATAGGAAAAGAATTAAGCTACTTTGCCCGAATTAATTTGCCCATCTCGTTGACCTAACTTCACATGAGTGTGGGACAGAAGTGGAACCCGCATGAAATAAAAAATGAAAAAAAATGCTTCCCTCCCCCCTATGTGTGTGTTCTGTCAGGGAGGGTGTCACACTCTCCCTGGCACTGCAGCTTGGTTCATGGGTAAATGTGTCGACATGTTGATTGGTCAAAAGGTGTTTTTTTTTTTCTTCATGAAATTAATTAAGAAAAAAAAATCGACACAGATGAATATTATTATGTATTCATTGACCACTTCCTTTGTCTTGTGGATGAAGTCAAATAACATGAAAATCCAAGCGTAAAGTTCAATGGAAGAGGCGTATACCTTGTGATCTTCTCTCAATGCATTTGAAAATTTATAGTTAGGCAATCGGCACATTCAATTGTCTCCTTCATCCAAAATTTTATTTTTCAAATTAAACAATTAAATATAATAATTGATACATTTGTTATATATTCATCTCTATTAATAATTTAATTCAACGTAACAAATATATTCTTATTCAATAGTTATATTTTAGTACAAGTGTTTGACAAGAGTAAATTACGCGCTTTTATGTCATAATCAATTAAGTTGAATAGAAATCTTTGAATTTGGCCAACATAAAAGCAACGACTTTGATAACAAAACTCACAGACAAGTCCTTTCGACAACCAAATTCACTTTGAAGATCACTAAAGAAAGCGCCCCATCTTTCTCTTTGATTTCATTTGTTCATCCCCTGTACACCTTAATTTCCTTTCGTTCGGCTTGACTCGACACGACCTAACACTCAATTAGTGATTACAAATATCGCAAATAATTATTTACAGGTAATTCGTTACAAATATCCCCCAATCTTCACTTTAAGCCACACCCGACTCCACTTTTATCATAAGGCGTGGAATTAGACCAAGGGGAATCTCTCGGAGACCCACCAAGGGGAATTTCGTTATGGGGTTTTTATTTTTGTCACAAAAAACTTATTTCTTAAAATGCAGATATCGAAAAAAAAAAAAAAGATATGGGGTTGAGATGGGATGGGGGTTAGGTGTTCCAATCTTACGATTATTAGTGGGGGAATCTTCTAGAAGTTTTAATTCAAATTAAATAGTTTGATGATTAAGTGCTTTTTTCCTTAATTTGCATGTTCTATCAATCTAGGTTGCCAAAGCAAAATTTGATTATCATATTCCCATTAGGATTGGTTATGGACAAGTGAGGATAGCATTAGCAGGACTAATTTCTTATTCAAAGTTGGTATATAATATTAGATATGATGAATCACATTACCATAATTAGATATTTAGAATAAGTATCTTATGGGATTAGTTTGCGTTTGTGAATATGCAATCTAATCATAAGCACATACTATTCATTGTATTAATTAAGCAAATGACCTGCGTCTCTGTCTATAATCGGTGGGGTGCTTTTAATCGAATACTCGAGCACGGGAGAGGGATTGAACTCTTGGGGGTTATGAGTCGTGCTAGTTCCTTCACGTAGTATGAATTGCCCGTTTCGAGTCAAAGGGTAATTGTATAAGTAAATTGATTATATAAGATCTGTTTGGTCTGGATTAAAATCTGATTTTAATTCAAGTTAAAGTCAAATAATCAATATTAATCACATCTTTCATGGGTCCCACAACTTTTCAATCATACATTTCAAAAACATTTATCACAATCTACTAAAAATCTAATTTTAATCACCACCAAACACCCTTTATGAAACTCATACTTCCATAATGCTTATACCGCATGTCTAAATCAGATAGTCCATCTATTTGGTTAGTGCAAAATCAATCAATAGAGAAAAAAAAATGTAAAAGTGGAGAATGAGATCCTCTTTCAAATTATATTCCAATTGGACCCTAAATTTATACAATTAATTGTCGAATCTAAAGCATAAACATAAATGTATCATCTTACCTAGGAACGTTTTGTTATTTTGCTAGCTTGATACCCCTATATTATTATAGGTTTTCTTTTCATTTTTATTTTAAATAATTGAACGGCGGCCAGTATATGATCTTAAAAAACTATTTATACCACTTGATATATATAATTATTTTGGCCATAAAATTTAATCTTCTCTCTTTAATATTCCAAGGTATAAAAGTTGATTCTGCAACCAAAGCTAGCAATTATCAAAATACGTATACTAGAATCTGGTTCTCAATTAATTAAAGAATATGAAACAGCATTGATCCCCAAATTTTACAAAATCAAAATTATTGTAGAATGAGAATGAAAAATATAGTCGTTATTGGGGCCCGCACAAGAGATAGAAAATTTGAATTTAAATGTTGGGGTGAGGGATAACAGTCATATTTTTCAGTTTAATGAGATAATAATGTAGATCAACCGGGGGCTAAGTTAGATT
>CAIGRH010256219.1:0-15707 GCA_903798295.1 Fraxinus nigra | reverse complement strand
AAAAAGCTTGGCACAAAAAAGCTCGAGTTGAGCCCGAACTTTTTTTTTTAAATTTATAATACGTATAAACCGTACAAATTTTAAATTTTTTAAGTAAAAAATGTAGATTTGACATTAAAAAAAATAAAAAATTCGAGCCGGTCCGGGCTCGGCTCGGCCCGCTAAGGCTCGGACCAAAAGCTCAGGCCGAGCCTTATTTTTTTGACCGGGCTCGGCTCGGGCCAAAAAAAGCTTGGAACAAAAAAGCTCGAGCCGAGCCCGTGCTTCTTTTTTCGGCTCGGCTCGTTGTTATCCCTAGTCATCGATGTCTTCAGACCGGTATCGTTATTACCAAATCTATAGCATTTCGACTAGGTAAGGTTTGTGGGTTTTGAACAAATTATTTGTGGATTTTCCACACCCGCGGTACATATTTTGAAAAGGCAAGATTTTTGGGGTTTTTAACAAATTCTTAATATTTCATTCCAGAAATTGAATTAGTAGATATGTATGAACTTATTGAGAATTATTGGATATGTATGAGCTTCTAGAATGTATTCAATTTTTTTATTTCTATTGGCATTTTCGGTCCGCTATTATGAATTGATTTCAAATTTGAAACCTGATNATCGTTATTACCAAATCTATAGCATTTCGACTAGGTAAGGTTTGTGGGTTTTGAACAAATTATTTGTGGATTTTCCACACCCGCGGTACATATTTTGAAAAGGCAAGATTTTTGGGGTTTTTAACAAATTCTTAATATTTCATTCCAGAAATTGAATTAGTAGATATGTATGAACTTATTGAGAATTATTGGATATGTATGAGCTTCTAGAATGTATTCAATTTTTTTATTTCTATTGGCATTTTCGGTCCGCTATTATGAATTGATTTCAAATTTGAAACCTGATTGTAAGAGCTTAAATGGATTCTTGTTTTTAATTATATTGGCATTTTGGTTCCGATTCTTAAATGGGGATGCCTAAAATAGTTTTACAATGGAACTAGGGAGCTTGAATGGATTCTTGTTTTTTTTCCTATTCTAAAGACAAAACCAGTTTGACTGGTGAAGGGGCTTGGAACTGGGGAGCTTGAACTGGAGATGCTCATTTAGATATGACAGACATTTATCTTTGTTGTTTCACCCGTGCCTTGATGCCTTAACAATTTTTTTAGAGACAATGGTAGGGAAATATTAAATATTACTGTATTAGTCCCTATAATTCTTCTGAAATTGTGGAGGAGCATCTTGATGTAAAGATTTCAACTTGGAGTACGACTAAGTATTTGTGTGTAATTTTTGTTCAAGTAGAAACACAATTAGGGAGGTATTAGTTTATGGAGCTCATAAAATATATTTCAATGCTTGGACTGGATTATTCATGGCCTGCGACGTCTGAGAGATGATATTCAGAGTTCAGGGATTATAAGACTAAGTGGTTTTCTTGTTTTTTTTTTTCCTATTCCAAATGTAGGGAGAATAGACTATTAGTTTTTTCATTATTCTGTTTATACATAAAGGTTTTGGCACTGATAATTATTTGTTAATAAGATGCTAAGTATTGGAGAGTGAAGGAAATATGGCTGCTTGAATTGAACATAATGATCACAAATGTGACAATTAGTGGAGCTTCTAATTGGGTTTGGATACTCATACGACAACCCTTTCCCTATATTTAAAGTTTAAACTATAGTTATCTTTCTTTTATTGCAGTCATTTTTTCTGATTTTCTGGGTTTGCTTGGAGATTTTCACTCGTTGATGAAGGAAGTTAATCTGCTCTTCTCTAATCAGATTCTTTAATTTCGAGGAATGCCTGTGGCTTTTTCCCACAATTGTATTGTATGTTTTTCTTGCTACACCTAGTTTCTCCAGTGATAGAAATGTTTGAACCCCCTACACGTTATCTGTATTTTGTACCAAGTTGAATATGTGAATAGCTCGGATAAATGGTTCCTGAAATGGTGAGGACTTGTGAATAATGATTATCTTCTCAACATGCTCATTGTGTTAGGCCAATATGTATACTAACTTGGACGTATTTTCTCGTTTATGTAGGGATGAAAGGCAAGAATTACGGTGTATGTCATAGTTGTAGAAGCACTGAGCACTTCTTCGGAGAATGCCACAGAAAACGTCATTATTGTCCATGGTGTGTAGATGGAATCCAGAAATGCTTTGAGGTTGAAAAGGAAGGCAACAACAAAGGCCGACTAATCAAAACTTGGAGTAATAAGTGCGGATTTTTTGATTGGGTAAAAAAGGAAGAAGCAGACGGTAAGTTGAGTACCATTAAAGAAGTAAAGAATCCGACTGTGAACGATGAAGTCCACGAGTTGCCAAGCATGTTCGATAGTCTAGCTCGTATAGTCGAGAAAAGAAACATTCAAGATTTCGTTGAATGTGACATTCCGAAAGGGAAAATAGTCCTTAGAAGATAACGAAAAATGAAAGGGGTCGGCGTGATGCACTTCTAATCGTTGGAAGTACTTTTTCCCTTTATGTTGTTACGTTCCTAATGTCGTTATTGACTGGCAAAGAGTTTTTGTAACTTATGTTGGTGTATATTTATTCGAAATTGATGGGTGGTTTACTATAGAAAGCATCTAGTTGAGATGCATGGACGACGGGTGCAAGAGACAATGTATTCATCTGGCTGGAAGTTGTTTTCCTAGATCCTTTAGTTGCATTTGACGTAGCCTGCATGTACAGACATGTTAAATAGTAATTGTAAAATGAATAATGTTTAAGTGGAAATATAACGTGACAAACAAACCTTTGTTCTCTTCGAAGAGGACTCCAAGGGGCTTCTTCTCCTAAACTTCTTAGGCGCACCCTTTCGTCTCGTTAATAGAGGATCTCTTACGCTCTATCTGACATCGTTTTCAAAATGATTACCCTGTGAGGTTAACTGAGTAGTGCCTTGTGAAACAATATTACTCCCACTACCCGACTTCATTGTACTCAACTTTTTATTTTGATTAGTTATCCACTCCTTGATCGAATGGTAGCGCACTTCATCTTCAGTCGCCAGGTTCGCAACCTCGACAAAAGCCTGACACATATCATCGTATCTCAATTGTTCAGGAGTACTAACCAATCCATCGTAGTTCACTGCGACCCGGGTGTGTGCTCTACAAACATCTCTCCTCCACCTTTGTAGTGTGTACCTATCCGGTAGTAACGTGACGTCATTACGGATCAAGACTACAATAGCATGCCAGTACAGAATATCCCGAAATTCAAACAAGTGGCAACTGCAAAATACTTCACAAATGTCTCTCTGGAATGAGACGAAAAACTTTTTCATCTTTCGGCGGTCATCGTACATGACAAGCTCGCGAGTTCGTACATCATGCCTGAATTTCTCTCCATGGCAGATATGATGTCACAATAAACTTTCCTTGTGATCTTGACTTGAACTTCCCTGAACTTGGAAATGGTGTAACATTGCTGATATTGCTTCTCCATTTCGAACATTGTTGTACACGGTATCATTTGCAAGTATGATTTGAAGTCGGCCTACAACTCCTTCTCAACCTTATTTCTCAGTGCCTGTTTATACTGTTCAACAAATTGCTTCAACGAGGTCTTTGAATGAACATACCCATCGAAAAATGCATTGATACTCTCACTTCGCTGAGATGTAGACATCCACGCCCAAAATGTTGTTTTCAAATAGCAAGGAACCCAACGACCTCTGTTGTCAAATAGTCTTGACAACCAATCATTACTATGCAACCCGTACGTGTCAATCATGGCCCTCCAACCATCTTCAAATTCTTCTACGAACCGCAATTCATACACCAACCCATGTATAGTGGAAAAAATGGAAGTTTTATCAACGTGATATCCAAACATTTTTGGCAACTTCATCAGAATATGTCACAAACACCACTTATGTTTTGTATTAGGAAAAACTATATAAACTGCATTTTGCATAGCTCTATCTTGATCGATAATGATTCCATATGGAGCTTTTCCATACATGCACTGAAGCTATGTCCTAAAAAGCCACACAAAAGTATCGGTATCCTCATTGGACAACAAACACAACCAAGAAGTGTTGATTATCCGTGATGATTGACGCCAACAAAAGGGGCGAAAGGCATATCATACTTATTACTTAGATACGTGGTATCAAATGTGATAACATCGCCGAATTCTTTGTATGCTTTCGTAGACCTATATCTGCCCAAAATACATTCTTCAGCCTAGACTCATCGTCTAAATCCATACTGAAGTAGAAACCCAAACATCGAGCTTTCATCTTGGAAAAATAGGATTGTATCGTTATTGCATTTCCTTCCCCAAGTCTTAATCGTCTCACCTGTTCAATATAATTTCGAAAATTCTTTTCCACGCAAGTCATGTTTTCATATCCACCAGCTTCAACCACTACAGAGTAGAAACTTTTATGTAAGGGAGTTTCGGCCATGTCATTCACTTCAAGCTTTCGTTTCACTTGTGAACTTAATTCTCGATTACAGCGATACAACCTCGACTTGGAAGGACTTGTTCTGTGATTGTGGTCGAGGTACACTGCGTTGATTCTCTAGATTCCAAAAATATTTGAAAGTGATCCTAGCTTTACAACATTTCTGTATTGTTGGTTGGGGCTTCAAAGAACCACTTGTACAGGTGCTTCTTCGACCTTCGCGGCTACATGTGATAGTTACATATTTAATTTTCCCATCGTCGCCCTTTTTCGAATTCCGTTTCCTAACTGGAAAACCTATATGGTATAAATATCCTTCATAGAAGTCCCACAATTCTTTTTCATCATTGAACATCATACCCACCTCCGGTACCTCAGGCACCAACATACCATCTTCTCCTAATGTTGCCTTCGGCATTGATATCAGATTGGCCGCAACTTCCCGTCATCATTTCTCTCCACCACAAATTCTTCGCGTATGTCTTCCATTGAACTTTGTACGCAACACAATACAGAAGCTAGTTCAGCAAACCAATTACAATAATCTCACCACTTTCACATTCTTCACACATAATCAACAACTTCGTATGTCCAAGT
Source organism: Fraxinus nigra (assembly GCA_903798295.1). Lineage (NCBI taxonomy): Eukaryota > Viridiplantae > Streptophyta > Magnoliopsida > Lamiales > Oleaceae > Fraxinus > Fraxinus nigra. The sequence continues at coordinate 10,690 of CAIGRH010256219.1, read as the reverse complement.
GTACATACAAATTACAATATGAATACTTTTCAAGTAAGCTATCACCAATTTTTACAGTTTGTGGACACTGTAAAAACATTTTACTATGAACACTGTAAAAAATTAATCATTCATTTCGAAGAAAATTTATTGGAGCTCAACAATAGTTGCTACACAATAAAAAGTATAGTTTGCTTAATTTGTAGAATTTAAGTTTGGATTCAGTTCGAACAAAAATTATTGGAGCTCAACAATAGTTGCTACACAGTGAAAAGTCTATTTTGCTTAATTTGTAAAATTTAAGCCTGGATCCCCCTCAAACTTTTTTTGATTGAAAAAATTCACGACAAATGTTTGAGGACTTTTTTATGTTGAATCTCCATTTGATAATTTTATAAATAATTTATACAAACTAACAACGAGAAAAATAAACAGTGTAGCGGGAAAAGAAATTTATAATTATAATTAGAACAACAAGAATCCATTCAAGCAGTTGTCTCACATTGGTTTCCGGAATTTGTGAAGTGCAGATTTCGTCGTCGACGAAGTTGGGCATCTCCATCTGTGTAGCAGGTGAGTTTTTCTTCGTCGGCTGCATACTTCAGATCGACGGAGATAGGCAAGGAAAATGTAGAAGAAGATGGGACGCAAGGGTTTTAGATCAACAGAGATAGGCAAGATTCAACGGGTTCAATATGGAGAAGAAATGAGAAATGGGAGGTGGGGGTTTCTTCCACTCAATTTTCCCTCTTTTCCCTCTTACTTTTAGAAGCCTTTTTTTAGTGGAGAAAAGTCCCCAGAGTCAACAGATTTTAAATTTCTGTATGGCTTCTGTCGAGTGGCTTCTGTACGAGAGGCATTTTCCAACCAAAGTATTAACACGATAAATCAAGCCCTTACTTTTGTACAAGTACTAGTTTTTGCCCGTACGGTGTACGTGTTTGGTTATGTTGTAGGAAGTGTTAACATTTGAAATGAGTGGGAAAGTAATATATTGATAATAAACTAAAGTGAGAATCATCAAGTTGTTCCGGAGGATGACACATGGCCATCCATTTGGTATTTGGTGACCAAAGAGTAAATATTTTGACAATTGTTTGATATGAAGCTCTCGTGTTCTTAATGAAGCTCATATAAGAGTCCTATATTATGCATATGATGTAGCTTAATAATATTATAATACAACGTAATGAGAACAAATCAATTTATTATTTATATTCCAAATTGGGAGTTTCCTATTTCTGCTTTGGTAGAATTAGATATGTTATTCATGATTACTAATTCTACAACGTACTTGTTACTTTCAACTGCTGATTGTCCTACCTCAGAGTCTAATTGAAAGCTGCACTTAAAAGTATAAAAATTCAAGTAATTTTGAAATATGTATTACTTTAATTTTAGTGGCAAGGTTAGAAACATATCCACATCCTTTCCTTGAGGAGTGGCAATAAGAACTGTAATGGATGTTCTTATAAATAACAAGCTTCCAACTGATCGAGTTACTTCATGTCATACACTTTGACCTTTATAATAAGATAGAGATTTTTATTTCCCACAACGTAATTTTTTTTTCGAGGGAAAGGGTGGTGAATGCAGAAGGGAGTGGTTTCATGCACATGCCTGGGGATCTTCTGAAACTATGTTAGAAACGTTCGATTCCTCTGATGAGGACCCATCACTCTGGGTGCCATGAATAAGGACCTTCTCTGATGCAATTGCTGAAGAAGATTGAGATACAGAATCATAAGAAAAATTTCCAGCAAACATCTTCCCTACAAACAAGTACCAGATAAGTTACATCTTTCGAGAATATCCCATACCCATTCCAAAAATTTATTTTCACAAATAGATTATAGTCTGAAATGCGGAGAACTATTTCTTCATGTAAACAGAAAGTAAGGCGGTGGAAGAAAAGCAATAGCAATTTAAAAATAAAAAAGTAGACAACAAGAAAGAACTCACAAGCGGCTACCAAGTCCTAAAATCATAGGTTTATCCATCTCATTCACATTTTTTCCTGGTATGTCAAAAAATTTCCACGCCGTGAGCTAATCTTAATCTTAATTTTATTCCCCATTCATCTAATTTGTCTTCTACTCAAATAATATCGTAGTTCCGACAAATCAAGAAAGTACACCGACAATTTAAAATATTATTTCAGCATTAGAAACTAAAAATAAACCAGAGAAGCACACTGACACGTCCAACTGAACTAAACTCCACAAGTAAATTGGCTCGCCCACGTCTCCGGATGCCACTGAGACATGGTGTCCATTTGTCTCTGAATGTCACGGAGACATGTAGCAATGTCTCTGTGACATTCGGGGACACTATGTCTCCGTTTGTCACGGAGATATTACTACATGTCTTTGTGACTGCGTAATCATCAATAATTACGAAAAACAAAAGAAAAATTACCAATAGATATTATCATATACGATAGCTCCTAAGTGGAACAAAGCATAGAAAATGAACAAGAGGGGAAGAAAATTTCTCAACGGTTTATGATAATCCAATAGTGTCTGGAAATCAAATTTTTGGTTTATATTTTGAAAAATCATAAAACTTACACGTCCAAAAATTTGTAAAATTAGTGTTACACTAACATTGCTCTCGCTGAATACAATTACTCGTAATATAATACTACTTATGTACTAAAAAATACTAAATTTGCCTAGTGTCAAATTAATTTCATATAGAAAATTGCCGGTTATAAATCAATTAAAGAAGTATGTCTAGAGATTTATATTGCAAGACGTTCCTTGTACAAGTTCCAAATAGCATGGTCAAGAATCAACCTTAATCAATTCACGAAGGAAATAGATAAAAGTACCTTCAATAGCTGAAGATTTTTCTTGAGCTCTAGCGTCATAACTAGCTTGAGCATATCAAACCTGTTAACAATTAAAGGTGATGGAGTTGATTAGTCAACAATTGAGTTCTTAACGTGTGGTGATGATAATACTTGATGGACAAGAAATACAGCTTGCATTTTTCTTGTCCATATATAGAGAGTCATACATGGAAATCACAATGCGTGAATTCCGTCATACTATCCTATCTTTCAAGTGATAAAGTTGATGGGTCACCAGTTAAATTTCTAACGTGTCCATATATTTTTGTTACATGTTAGGTGAGTCAGTCAACAAACAATTATCACCGTAGGTTATGATGAAAATTCTAACTGTGATTTCTTATTTTTTTTCTTTTGTCGTCCAATGCAATAGTAATATGTGAGGTCTCTTTTAAAAGAGAGTAGATAAACTACAGAAAATGAAAAGGAAACAAATAAATAACAGAAAAGAAGAAGAATATACACGCGCTGATTCAGTTCAACTCGTATTCGCTCAACAACTTTGTCTAATTCGCACTCTTTGTCCAGCCAATTCATCCATCTCGTAACCGTAACAGCGTGTGTATTTGACGAGGAGAGGCAGAAAATTGAAGGGGAAAAAATGGTGCGGAAGCGATTGCTGCTGCTGTTAAAGCCATTCGACGTGTACCCATCTCATGAAACCATCGCTCTATTCTCCAACCGCAATAAGGTAACGATTCCTTGACACTACTTCAATGCAGAAGAAAAGGGGGCCAGAATTCACTAATTTTCTCCAACGATTATTGCTTTTTTTAGGATTAAAAGCCCACTCGTGTATATAGTATAGACTATATTATCTATTAGATAATATTTCAAGATCACTGTTTAGGAAAAGTAACAGTGCGTAAATCATAACAGTATTTTACGTTACTGTGATATTTTGTAAAGGAACAGTGGGTTGAGGTATGCATTAAGTCATATATGATTGAATTGAGAGTGTTGTTTCTTTTTGGTTCGCAATGCTATGAGTTGCCAAGTGATTTGGGGCTGCTGGTGAAGAACATGGCTATAGAGGAAAATAAACTTGATTGAGCAAATGGGGAAAATTCAATTTTATATCAATTGTGGTTTCATCTAAGTGAATCAAGACGAGTGATCCTCTTGCATGAATTTCACTTATATCCAATCTTATAAATATATATAATAAAATGAAATATCAATTTAATAAAAAAATAGGCTATATCCTTTCATTCTCATTCAAGGTATACTACTTTATGCATAGTTCTCGAGTTAAGAGTTTCTCAGATGGTAAACCATTGTGTTAAAGTCACCCCCTTTACTTTGCACACTTGCTTTCCCGGAACATATAATTTTTTGACCAGTTTCTCCTAGTGGAATTATCATTCATTCAGGAATATTGTGGTCAGTTGCTGATCCAACAAAAAATTTAAATGTTCCAACTGGTATATGCATTTGAACATGATTTAGTTACAGTCGTGTGGCTTGAAACTTCATGACAACCCTTGGGGAATGATGTGTAAGATTTTAGGAAAAATATTTACTTTATTTGTTTAGCTGCTACAATTTATCCGAGGGGTATTGCGATCCCTTGTTTTCCCAGTTACACTGTTTCATTAGAAATCTTTAATATATTTACGGTACACTATCATTGTGGTTTGGATTTACATCATGTATTATTTGATATACCCTCATGATTTTATTCCACTTATCTTCCGCCCCCAGGACTTCTAGCTATTCAATAGATAAAAATAAATAGTCCAAGTCTTATTTAGTCAAAATGTCAATAGTCCAACCAATGGTAGTCGACTGTGTACTTCAAAACTTATGCTTCCCATGTGGCTTCATTCCACTTCTTCAAAATTAATCTGCACTTAATATGGATTTTCTTCTCTTGAAGATGTTGAAGGTATTGAGATATCTAGATGACCGGAGGTTTGGTTCACAAAATTGCAATAAGCTTCTGTCAGAATATTTTGAAGAAAAAGGCTGTTGAGTGGAAAGCTGTTTTTCGGAATGATCTAGCTCAGTCAATCCGTGGTGTTGATCTGGTCATTTCAATTGGAGGTGATGGTACACTATTACAGGCAAGCCATTTCGTGGATGATTCGATTCCAGTTCTAGGAGTGAATTCTGATCCCACCCAACAGGAAGAGGTCAGCTCATTTTTTGGATCTCTTTGTTTATTTCGAGTTTAGATATGTCCAGCTTCTGGTAATAAATTCCAACTTTTTGAACTTAGAGAAAAATATAGAAATTCATTTTTAGCTTCCCTTAGCCAAAAAAGTTTGTCTTATTTACTTGGGTGGAAGAATTCGGTGAAGAATTTGATGCTACAAGGAGCACTGGGCGTCTTTGTTTAGGAACAACCTACAACTTTGAACGAGTGAGACAGCTACTTTAGCCATTACTTTTTCTCTCTTAGAACACCCACCCACTCCAAATTTGTTGGGAATGAGTCTTAGTTTCTTGTGGTATTATATCTGGAATTAAACTTTAAGATTTTAACCAAGATAGTTAAATTATTAGATAAGCTTGTGATCGTTCCAACTCCTATTCAGTCTATGATTCTGCTCGAAAAACTGGCATCATTTGTTGTCTATAGGTGTGTTCACTAGAGAACTTCTAGTGTTCCAAATATATGAGATTCAGATTTGCATCCTTCATTAAATAGATAAATAACTTCTTATATTTCAACAAAAACACAAGTAATTGGAGCAATGAAGAATGGAATTTCAAAATATTTTGGGAACTTAGAGCTACTCATCAAAAGTTAAGGACCTTAGTGTCATCAACTATTTTCTTATTATATCGAATGTTATACATACTCCTGATACTCAGAAAAACATGCTGCACTTGTACTTTTCAAATCATTGGGGGTCAAAGTGCTCTTTAAATTTGATAATTTCAAATTTTCAACCCAAGGTGATTTGCCTAATATGTTTCCTTTGGACAAGAGTCCGACTAGAAGGACATCTAGGATGCATCTATACCGCATATTATGCTATTTCATATAGGCATCCATTTTGAAAATAGTGAAAGTGTAGAATTGTCAACTATGCTGAATAGTTATATGAAGAACACCATATTAGGAAGATGGACAAATTTATAAAATACTACACCTGTCTTTCAACTACTTTGAAAGGATTGTAAACATCTTAGTCTCATTGGGTTACTGCGATTTATTAGATTTGACATTTTCATTCCTAAGATACAGTATCTATATATCTTAAGTGCTTTCCACTCTATATGAACATAAATCCCACTGTACGACTGATTTTTTCAAGTTTAAGGAAAGGCAATATAACTCTGAATAGCTATGCTTCCTCTATTTTGTTGAAGTGATATGTAAATAAAAGGAAACATAAGAGAACAAAGAATAAGAATTCTCTTTGTCAAGTCATGTACACGTTTCTTCCTTTGGACATAAATTGATTACACAGAAAACACGATGTCAGCTGATAATATATAACTTGTCATAAACATTAGTTTTCCTATTAACTTGCAATCTTGTCAAGATAAAGAATATCTAATATTCATCTCACTTCTCGATCCACATCCACACAATTTAGAATAAGTTAATATTGCAGTCACAATATAGGACCACCTAAACATTCGGTGTGCATTATTGAACAAAATTTGCCGGATAGAGTGTAAACTGATTTTTCATTAAGTTTCTTCTGCACAATTCTAATATTCATCTCACTTCTCGATCCACATCCACTCAATTTAGTATAAGTTAATAAGGCAGGCACAATCTAGGACCATGTAAACATTGACTTGCTTTGGGTGCACATGATTGAACAAAATTTTCCAGATACAGTGCAAACTGATTTTTCATGAAGTTTCTTCTGCACATTTCAGTTTTTTAGCTAGCACAATAAATCATGCAGCCATGCACAAGAAGAAATTTCTTTTTTTTTTTGTAATTCTTGGTAACAAACTTTTATGAAGCATATCTCATTGATTTAAGCTTATATTTGTAGCTATTGAATGACATCCTTGAGAATCACAGTAAGCCTTCTGAGGTGTCTAGGATGGCCATTAGTGTCAACTCAAAGCTGATTTCAACTTCTGCTCTAAATGACATTCTAGTCGCGCATCCATGTCCTGCAACTGTTTCTCGATTATCGTTCAGGAAAGAATATTTGCTTTACAGCATCAAGAATGGTATATTGCTCTAATGTGTCACCACGAACTAACGTAGTGTTAGTCAATATTCTTGTGTTATTACTTATTAGGATCTGGAAAAATGGAACATCTTCTTCTTTACTGAACTGTAGATCAAGTGGGCTTAGGGTCTCGACTGCTGCTGGATCAACAGCTGCAATGCTTTCAGCTAGTGGATTTACAATGCCCATTTTGTCCAAGGAACTACAATACATGGTAAGGGATCCCATTTCTCCAGGGGCAGCGCTCATTCAATGCACGGGCTCGTGAAGACCGAAGAGACAATGGATATTACCTGGTTTTGTAGAGAGGGAAACATATATATTGATGGCTCCCACGTTGTTCATTCTATTCAACGTGGAGATGCAATTGGACTCTCTTCCGGGGCTCCAACATTAAAAGTGTATTTGCATACACACTTGTTATCACAATGTGTATAATTCATACGTATATCAATCTAAAAGGGATTGTGGTTGTAAATTATGATTTAGAAGCTACTAAGATCATTTTATTCATAATAGAGTTTATTCATATAACTCACTTTGCCTCGAGATTTGGGCTGCCATTCATAATTAAATTTAAACTGAAAATTTACTTCTCCATGAGAATTGTGTACAGGAGTTGATTCCAAGTATCTGGAACACCAGCAAGACACCAGTGACTGCAATCCAATGGCACATCAGCATATTGTGATGGGTGCCCATCTTTTCTTAACTGAGTGAGCAAAACAATGTCGAGTAAATATGCCGGCTTTTTCATGCTACCTAATACACTCTTCACCACTGCATCGCCAGCAGGTCTAGTACCCGGGAAATTCGACCCTTCTATGGGTTTTGTTTGTCCAGTACAATTCTGCACTTGTGGTTCATTCCAGTCGTAGCCACTGATAAACAGCAAATAAACACTCAGCCCGTAGGCATACATTCTAATAAATCGACACTCGAAAATGACATGTAAGACTGATGATGGCACAAAAATTTACCGATTATGCATGGTGGAAATTCCTTGGAAGAACACTTTGGTGTTGGCAGTATCAATGTTAGAATCTACCCAATTAGCCCATGTAGTCAAGGCTGTTTTGTATGCTTCCATACGATTCATGTCTTTTTGTTTGATTGTTTTATTACCGATTTGATAGTAGTCCCATCTGCAATACAAAACACAATATAAAGAAATGCTTGAAATGCATTAAAAGTTCATCAGATGATATGACAGTGACTCTACTGCCACGTAAACCAATAATCATCTCGAGATTCTACAAGAATAGTAATATGTTATTTGAACAATGCTACCCTTACAGAAGGATGGTTAACAGAAGGGGGGGTGGTTGGTTTACAGAAACTCACAAAAATGCATGGGAGTGGGTTGTTTTTTTTTTCATTTTTTATTTCGATGGGTCCTATACATGTGAGAGTCGGTAAAACTTCTGTAAACCATTCTTCTGTACATATGGTTTAATTCTATTTGAACGAACTCACGTCTGAAGTTTGCCGGTGTGTAACCACCAGTGATAGCTGTTGAATATCAATACGTCGGCTTCTTTCCAATGTTCAGTCATGCTTAGGGTGTCAAGTTTCAGTGTTACGTTTTCTTGGGTTACAAGAAACCCATTTTTCAAGAAAGAAACTGAGACTCCATAATCCTTCCAAAATAAAGGAAAACTACATCAGTTTTTTGGAGTGCAGAAGAAATTCTCTTATATTATAATATTATAGTATGACGTGGCGTGCTTTTCTTCTAGAAATTTCCTAATAATTACCCGGAAGGAAATAGTGGAGAGCAGTCCTCGTGATTCAAAGCTGTAATTGGAATTTGGGACCGCAGCATGAAGCATGCACCCCATTGATTCCCACTGGTTGGAGCTCAATGAATCTCCAACAAACATCATCTTTTTATCTCTCAATTTTTGCAGCAAATCCTCACCATTAAATCTGCGCCACGATCATCATCATCATCATCATCATCCACTAAATACTAAAAATATCCAAACTATACTATACAGTGAAATCATTCTTACCTAGAAATGTTACAACCAGTAGGGTTCCATCTGTACTTCAGGTACAGTTTATCAGGTCTGCCATTCTTCTGGCAATTCAATCCACCATTAATGAAAGGGCACTGGGATGAATCATAAAGTGGATAAGAATTATCAAAAACCCAACTTCCCTGAAAGAGATCACAGCCGGTTGATGACTTTTCTTTCTCATCTTGGGCTCTGATGAACGCTTGCTGATGTAGAGATGCAGTTGTTACGGAGAGGAGAAGGTGGCAAAGAGAAAAAACCCAGAAACCAGCCATGTGAGCCGGAATGGAAAAAGTAGTGAAGTGAAAATTGAGCGAGTTTGGTAGCATAAAAGTATGTTTATTGGGAGAAAAACTTCAATATATATAGTGATAAGACCATCAATTCAAATCATGACACACATCGAATTTCAAACCACGACAGCTTGACATGTGAAGTGATGAAAAAGAGAGAGTCGACGTCTCATGTTAAGGTGTCATCCTCGTTTCTTGGGGGTTTGTTAATGATAATTCGTGTAGCAAATCTCTGTGGCTTATTGCATTTAAGAGTTAATGTTGACTGATTAATGGAAATATTCAAACAAAAAAACTAAGAAGGGTGTAATCATGGCATTAATGACAACCTAATGATGATGTAAGGGTGTCACAAAACTCTAGCTTTAATGGATTTTAAATGTATGTATAAATCTAGGCGCCTCCCACTCAGATTTTGATAAATTTCATTAAACTCCAAGTTTCTATAGTAATTCCTGGGTTCCCCAGTGGGGTTACAAATACAGTTTAGGTGGCTTTAAATAATATGTTAAATGAAAGGTGAAATTAAATGACTTATTTAATTTCTCCTATCATTTAATATCACATTAACGTCACCTATACTGTGTTTGTAACCCCAATGGGGATGAATAACATTACTCTGTGAATTTACCTCACAAGTGGACGTTAAAAGTAAAAGCAATGCTATTCATCCCCACTATGGATTACAACCCCAGTTTAGGTGATGTTGATGTGAGATTAAATGATATATGACTTTTCATTTAATCTATCATTTAGAACCACCTAAATGATTTTGATAAATTTCATTAAACTTCAAGTTTCTATAGTAATTCCTGGGTTCCTAGTGGGTTACAAATACAGTTTAGGTGACTTTAAATAATATGTTAAATGAAATGTGAAATTAAATGACTTATTTAATTTCTCCTATCATTTAATGCCACATTAACGCCACCTAAACTGTGTTTGTAACTCCAGTGGGGATGAATAACATTACTCTGTGAATTTATCTCACAAGTGGACGTTAAAAGTAAAAGCAATGCTATTCATCCCCACTATGGATTACAACCCCAGTTTAGGTGGTGTTGATGTGAGATTAAATGATATATGAAATTAAATAACCTATCATTTAGAGCCACCTAAACTGAAATTGTAACTCCAATGACGATGAATAGCATTTTTGTAAAAGTAATATAAAATTAGTAGTATTATCCTAGAAGATTGATTATTGATTTCGCCACAAAGCGCACAAAAATACTATTTGAATTTTGAGGTCGGTTTTTCTAAATAACAACTCAACTAAGCAATTTAATAATAACTGAACAAGTGAATAGCGAGGTAGAGACCAATTAAAAGAAATAGTATTACTTGTATTTAGTTCATATTTTGGTTCAATCATATTTGACAATAATGATT
>CAIGRH010256210.1:0-13812 GCA_903798295.1 Fraxinus nigra | reverse complement strand
AGTGAAATGGCAGAGAAAATGTCAATAAAGTTGGTTTGCGGATTGCCACGGAGGGTGTGGGAAGGGGGGGGTATAGGTCTACTGAAATTACCTTTACGGGACGTTAGTTTTGTTGAACCTTAAACTAGCCACACCACTGGATATATACAATTCTATAAATGGTACTTTCCACTATATAATTAGCGTTAGTTTCTTATTTTTCATTCATAAAAATGAAAAATATGAACGTTATCCATCAAATCAAATCATCAATTTTGATTTTTTATCCTTTGTGTGAGGTCAAATAATAGTAATATTTTTCATTCTCATTCTATAATAATGAGAATCAAACGAGCGCTTAATTTCTTTTGGTTACCGAATTACAACACTTATAAACTAATATTAAATTCAACTGAATTGTAATATTTATACCATTTTTATCTTAAATAAAATAATATAAAATCCACTCCATGGAAATCCGAAATAAATAAAGCCAAACTATGCTATAAATGTCAAATTAATAAAAATGACATTTTTTATCAGAGTAACATCTCCTTGATTGACAATATAAAAGATCTATTTAACATTTTTTTATTAAATCGTCCAACTGATCTTTGAGTACATTATATAATTTACTTGGATACGTATGATTTCAATAGCTCGATTTCAGAAATTAGAACACAAGCATCACAAACTATGACCATGTTAAGCAATCAAAAATTCGCTTTGATGTACCTCTTATAATTTCCTTGGATACATATGTATACAACACAAAATTCAAAACAAAAGATTTTAATGTCCAGAAGCCACGTAAATCCACAACATTGGCCCCTAACACTCAACTCACTTACACAATAATTTATAATTATATCCTATTAAGAAAAATAGACAATTATTCTTCTGGGCTGTACTCTTCTGGCAATGGCATCATCTTCAGTTGGAGAAAGGAAAGCTGCCAAAATTAACACAAGCATACAGTCAAAAAGATCTGAGACTACACCTAACTACGTCAATACTTTTTTGTGTAAATTTGAATGAGGTTACATGAATCTAATGAACAATAATTTGAATTAGGTAACATGAATTTAATAAACATTCAGTACCCAAGCCTGAGGGAAGTGTCAGAGCCATGAGAATTAGTGATGCGCTCGGATGAATTGCTTTGCTCAATACCAATTCCAGGACCTTCAGATTTCTGCATAAACAGTTTACTAAATGACTTGAGAACACGAAATTTACTATTAAACTCCAATGCATGCAGTGCGAGAAATGATATGTAACTTTGGAAAATAACAGATCGACTCTCACTTCTGCTTGCTGTTTCAACTTAGCATTTTCTTCCATTAATTTAGATTCCTGCAAATCAGGAAAGTTAATTAATTAGCCGAAGCCTTTAGTTGATTTTTATCTTTTTATGGGATTTATGTCTCAACAAGGAGCAGCGTGATTATTTTCTTTCATCAAAGGATAAAGTTTGAGGTCTCGCCTTTTTCATGAGCAAACTGATCTCTTTAAAATATTTGTCATTCTTCCCCATGGAAAGACAAAGATGTTAGCTCAAAAAATCTAAATATGAAGCACTAGAAAACACCAAATTGTATGCAATAATACCTTTGTTTCCGCAACATGGTTCAGTACTCCTTGCACCCTTTTCTCTAGTTTGATCAACTCATCCATGTCAAGTCCTTGGAGCTCTTCTCCCTTAAGCTGCCTATCAAAATTACAATTGTGTCTCAACTGTGCAATGCACTTGAATACGCGTAACACATCTTTAATTTACGGCCATATTTTACCTTAACTCACGAGTCCTATCCATGATCATCTTGCTGAGCACGCCATAGATGTCATTTTCCTGAGAAGAAAATGCAAACATAATAACTTTCACTTCTAACATTATCGTGTTTTTGACATTGTAGTGTTGAAATATGAATTTCATTTATTTATCAAGTTCATCATTTATTCCATCAAGTTCACTCATGTCTTTTAAGATCACTCTTGCAACCATTAATCAACTAGTTTATTCGTGTACTAGAAAAATGCATGAATAGTTTTGGGGATTAGTTTGCCTCATGTATTAGATTAAATGTATGTTTCGTGAAGTTTATAAAAGATCGGTGAGTGTACTCATTTTTCACAAGTCATTTTGGAGTGTTAACACTTGAAGTTGAGTATTCTCTTAAATNGTTTTTGACATTATATTGTTGAAATATGAATTTCATTTATTTAGTCAAGTTCATCATTTATTTAATCAAGTTCACTCGTGTCTTTTAAGATCACTCTTGCAACCATTAATCAACTAGTTTATTCGTGTACTAGAAAAATGCATGAATAGTTTTGGGTATTAGTTTGCCTCATGTATTAGATTAAATGCATGTTTCGTGAAGTTTATAAAAGATCGGTGAGTGTACTCATTTTTCACAAGTCATTTTGGAGTGTTAACATTTGAAGTTGAGTATTCTCTTAAATATTTCTTCCCTTCTAAAAGTTGTTCCACGAGCCATTTAGGAGAGTTAAGAAATAAAGTTGAGTGTTCTCTTAAATATTATTTTCTCATCTTTTAAAAGTTATTCAAGCTCCAAGTTTTCAACAAAAAATGCATTAGAGCGATTTATAAGAATGTGGAAAGAAGATATTACAAAACATAATTCTCTTCCCATTCCTCAACTCACTAATGATAACTATACTACCAAAAATGAAGGCATATGTTCGTATGAAGGCACATGTGGGAAGTTAAAATTTATGGGACTTGGTAGAGAAAGGTTTTGAACCTTAAAATAAAGATGGCATATCTTATGCACAAAGAGATTTGCAACAATTTCAATTTTCACATGAAAAATTCAATTTTAGTGTACCGGCAATCGAAGAATCAAAAGACTTTAAAGCAATAACTATTTATGAAGTCGTGAGTACACTACGAACTTATATGGAGAAGGTTCAAAAAGTAGAAAGAACATATGAGAAGATAAATACGAACTGAAGAGATAAGAGGATATGAAAGAGGTTGTAGAAAAGCAGATAGAAATTTCCAGCATTCATCATATAATGAAGGGAATAATTAATATTTATTTTATTCAAGAGGGCAAGGAACACATAATCTCAAAGAAGATGAAGGAAAAATAATGGTTGGAGATATGATAAATTTCAAATCGAATAATATAATTTTCATAAACTTAGTCACTTTGCGTGAGTGCACGAATAATGTGGAGCAATCCAACTACGTTGAAAATTAAGACAAAGGAAAAGGAATTTTACTATTGGCATACAAAGTACAAGGGGGAATAATTCTGAATCATGTGTGTGGAGACAAATCTATCTTCAGTGAACTTGAAGAACTAAACGACCATCGTACATTTTCATATGATTCAAATGTGCAAGTCAAAGGTAAAAGTAAAATTCTCATTCAAATGAAGAACGCAGAAAAATAAATTTTATTTGTTTACTATATTCCTTTTATCAAGACATATTTTTAGTTCGAGCTAATTTTTGGACCAAGGATATGATATCCTTATAAAAAATCAACAAATGATAATACGAGATTACAATGAAAACTTGATTGTTAGAGTTCCAATAATAAAGAACCGAAAATTCTTGTCGAATATTCAAAGTGGGAAAGTGGAGTGTTTGTAGACATGTGTCAAAGTTCGTCATATCTATGGCATTTAAGACTTGCCTATCTAAATTTTGACCGTCTAAACATGATGACGAAGTGAGATGTGGTGAAGGGACTGTCATATATTTATCATCCAAATCAATTTTATGAAGACAGTCTTTATGAAAAGCAATCAAAAAGGCTTTACTGAAAGAAGCAAGTTTTCGAGCATCGAGGCTAATTGAATTAGTGCATATGAATCTTTGTAGATCGATCAAAATATTGGTAGATTTTATTAGAGAAAAGTCTGGTACATTTGAGGCTTTCAAGGTCAAGGCGATGGAAGAAAATCAAAGTAGGTGTAAGATCAAGATATTATGCTCATATCGTGGTGGTGAATACATTAGCAACGCATTTAAAAAAAAAAAAAAAAATTGTTAAGATCATGGCATGTATCATTCTTTGACTATTTATATACCTCTTCAACAAAATGAAGTAGCAAAGAAAAGAATAGGGCTGCCGAAGAAGTTATTTGCTAAGGTTGCTTAGTGTGCCGTATATTTCTTGAGTAGTTGTCCCACCAAAGTGTGTAAAATGACTTCTCAAGAAGCATGGAATGAATTCAAGCAATGTATATTACATTTTCGAGTTTTTGAGAGCATTGCTTTGTCTCATATTTCGAAAGAAAAAAAAAATCAAACTTGATAATAAGAGTGAAAAATAATAGGCTATTACTCGAGATCAAATGGCTACAAGCTCTACAATTCAGTAAATAAGAAGATGATCAAAAGTAGAGATGTTAAGATTGGCAAAATTATAATTTCTTTAGGAACGGAAAAGGCGTACCACTGGATCAAAGGCACAAGCATTTTTAGGATTGTCTCCTTCAAAGGAAATTAAACTCGAGAAAATTTATCTATTTTGATTAAATTCCTAATCAAAATATAGTACCTATTAGACAAAAATGATAAAAGACTATTTAATTAACAATAAAAATGAAATAATAAAATATTATATTAAACGAAAGATCCACTTGCATCATTCTCCTTGGGTTGGAGAAGATTCATCCTCGAATTTGTTGTCACTCATCCAACACCTTAAAGGTACAATGATTCAATTGATATGTCAATGACAGATATTTTCCTATATATCTTGATTCTATAAATATTTAAAAATTGAGCAACTAATAGAATTTTTTCATTTCTATCCTATTGTATCCCAAAAAATTCACCCAAACATTCGAAGTTATTGCATTGCAAGATTTTGGAACTTCCAAATGTTCAAGTGTATTTCATCCTATGACTTACTCAACCACGTGGCCTTCAACTGCAAACTGACCATTTAAGTGTGAAAAATATTTCATTTGCATAATTGTGATTTCATTTTTTTACCATTTGCTATATTTTCATAATAGTCATCCCTTGACACACTACACCAAAAATGACCGTTTGCAACACTTAAAAGGCAACATTTATTGATAAATGCTGCTAAAAGGGTATTTTCACAACATTTTAGTAAGTGAATGTTGCAATTGATTAATGTAATTGAGCTTTGACAACGTTTTTTAGAAGAATGTTGCGATAGGTCCCCTTTTGCAACGTTTTTTGAGTGTTGAGGAATGTTTTATTTTAGCAACGTTTATCAAACGTTGCAAAAAGAAAAGCCTTTTGCAACTTTGCAACGTTTGTCAAACGTTACGAAAAGTTTACTTTTGCAACGTTTGCGAAAGGTTTTACTTTTACAACGTTTTTTGAATGTTGCGAAGATCTCACTTTTAGCAAGGTTTAATAAACGTTGTAAAAAATCTCAATAGATTAACTTTTTGCAACGTTTATTAAATATTACGAAAAGTCACTTTCTGCAACGTTTATTAAACGTAGCGAAAACTTTTTTTCTTTTTTAAATAATATACGGGCTGATAGAAACCCAAATTAATCCAAACCCTACCCCTCACCATTGCTAGCTAGATATTAGGGCGCTTTTTGCCCATTCCGTTGCCTCACCAGTTGATCCATTTTCGGCAACCCATGGCCACCCAAACTGCCGGACATTGGTACCGGTCGAAAGCCCTTACTGCCCTCTTCAAATACCACCCAACATCTCCACCTATCGCCCAAGGTTCAATCGGATCAACAGAAATGGAGTATCCCTTCAAGGCAAATATGTTGAAAGGAAAAGTAGCATTATTCACTAGAGGTGGGTCAGGTATTGTGTTCAAGATCTCAACCCAGTTCGGAAAACATGGAGCAACCGTTGCTATTATGGGCCGCCGGAAGAGTATTCTTGACTCCGTCGTATACGCACTTCAATCCCTCGGCATTCCAGTAAATTCTTTATTTTTTTTTTACGTATTAAGTTCTAAATAACCCCGTGAAAGAGTGAAATTTTACTGAATTTGTTTGAGAGACTTTTGGGCCTTTTTTGTGTCTGCTGTATTTTGAGAATTACATGTTACTATAGCTTAGTTTTCTTGTTGGAAATTGGTCAAGATTGAATCTCGTGTCTTTTTTGCTCAAAAGGGACCACTTAATGCATTGCTTTTGGCCATATTAATTTATGTGTTTGGAAAGAATAATTGAAAAGTAATAATGGAAACTGCAAGTATTGGATGGAGTTGGATTCTTATAAGGAATGTTTGTGAATTTTCATTGATACTTGTATAATTGGTTAGAATTGATCTTCTATTATGTTTTTGGATTTCATGATTTTTAGGCAATTGGAATTGAAGGAGATGTTCGAAAACAAGAGGATGCACAAAGAGTTGTGGAAGCAAGTGTTAAGCATTTTGGGAAGCTTGACATTCTTGTCAATGCTGCTGCCAGCAATTTTCTTGTGTCGGCTGAGGATCTGTCTCCTAATAGCTTTAAAACAGGTTCGATTTTGGGAACTTCTACCCATCTGCTTTTGATGCTATAAACCTTTCGTTCATGAATTTGTTAGGTACCTTCAATTATTAAGACAATTAATTCCTTAAATTTCATTGAAGCAATAATGTCTCACCTAGCCCTCTCATTTAATACTACTTTGTGAAAAGAGCCAATAATCTTAAAGTGATGATCAAAAAAATCAATGAACGGCATCTGTTACCTTGGAAATGATTGTAGAGAAGGGGTTCATTGATTTGGCGATATTTAGCGAGTTTCTTTATGCTGTTATAGGGAAAACAACATGTTTTTATTTTTGGGTTTTTATAATTAATAACAAGAGAAGTGCTTAATATGTTACCGTCAATGGGTTCTTGAGAAGGAAAGGAAGGTTTTTGTTATGTAGTTTCCTCAGAAGCATCAAATATTTTATTACACTAGGTTATGTTTAGCTAATCATTGCACATGAAGTATTGCTTGTTTAACATTGATTGCTTGCCTTCTAGATAGTGTCACAAATATACTTTTTGGGCACTGCATATATTGTTGAGCTTTTCTAGAAACTAGTGTAAATGTGGTTTTTATTGATCGTTGCCTACTTTCATTTTAGGGACAAGAGACTCATGGCAACTGCAACGATGGCCACTGCAGCAGGTGCTGCTGCTCTTTTGTATTATACACTGAACAAAAAATTACAGTCTAATCCATTAACAGATGGTGACGAAAACGGGAGTGATGTACAGAATCATGCTCCATTAGGGATTGATAGGGTCTCTCATAGGCTTGTACAAGCTCCTGCCACGTGGATAGAGACAATTTCTACTTTGTCGGAGACTCTTAGATTCACTTATTCTGAGACTTTGGGAAAGTGGCCCATTGGGGATTTGGCGTTTGGTATCAGCTTTCTCTTAAAGAGGCAGGTAAGCACACGTTAGTGTTTGATATTCTCCGAATCAACTTGCATGCAGAACACGTGTCTTTGTTTTCCTTTTTCCAAATGCCATCGTGCACGTTTCTAATAAAATAATGTCACTATTAGTTGAATCCAATAATAATGGTCTGCCCTCTACAATATCCACAAAATAGGAGAAGGAAAGAACCCACACTGATGCCTAGAAATCCCGTAACCTAAAAAACAAAGAAGTGGATGGAAATGCTTTTATCTTTGTTCAGTTGAATATAATACAAGGACTACATAATTGAGAATTGTAAAAAAAAGGTCTAATTTGCATATGATTTTCCCTTCAGTTTCATTTCTGACACTTTAAAGAGACTCGAGTTCGATTTTAAATTTTATGTAAGGGAACTATAATGTTTGTAATAAATGATGTGTAGAATAGTAAAAACGAAAGGAAAGAAATGTAAAAGAAGATGAACAAGGATTTATGGTACAAATTAATGTATAATTAAGCAGCATCCATACACGTATCTTAACTAGGCATTGTTCTTTTATGTCCGATCCTAATCATTAGATACCTGATAATACCAAATGCCTCCTCTCCTATTTTGCTGCAGCTTATGTCATTGAAATATGTTATTTTAAAGCATGATATGTCTGGATTGCCTGGAATTGGCCCAGATTTTCATACTCATAAATCATGATACAATTGATTAAAATAACCTAATGATTTCTAAGTTTTCTGTGTTTATCTTTTGAGCATGTGAACTTGCTTTACAGGGGAACTTGCATTTTGGTCATATATTTGGTGATAAAGATAGTTCACAGCTCAAAGGACCTGAAATTGCTGCAGAGCTTAGATACCTCTTGAATTTGCTAACCCTCTGCTGGCATTTCTCCAAAAAGCCCTTTCTTACGTTTCTGGAGGAGACTGGCTATTCTGAAGAAGATGTTCTTCTTCAAGAACCCAAAGCTGGAGTAAGTTTCCTATGTCAAGTGATTACTTACGAGGGGCATCTGTACGGTGATTGGTTTTTTATTTAGTGTTTCTTTTTCAAGAGAGTAGATAGAAGAACAATTATACATTGTATGGCCCGGCCGCCTTTGTCATATGATGGACACGGTGTGTTATTTTGCAGATTTTAAAGCCAGCCTTTACTGTTTTGGTTGATCACAAAACGAAAAGTTTCCTCTTACTGATTCGTGGAACTCACAGTGTCAAGGACACTTTGACAGCTGTTACTGGTGCAGTGGTACCTTTCCATCATACAGTGGTACGCGATGGAGGAGTCAGCGACTTGGTTTTAGGTTATGCACATTGCGGAATGGTTGCTGCTGCTAGGTGGATTGCAAAACTTGCTACTCCTTGTCTAGAGAAAGCCCTTAGCAGTCATCCTGATTACAAACTTACGGTACCATGCACTGTGTTTTCCACTTGTGCCTTCCTTCTGTTATCTTTGTCTATGTTCAATAATCTGAATTGCGAAAATGAACTACAATCAGAGATCACCATATCTACATGAGAGTCATCTTCTTTTGAATGTGTAGTGCATATAGTACATATCGATATATTATAAATAGGCAGAAGGTTTTTTTTCTTTGGTGCATCGCTTTTATTATTGTTTATATATTTCATTTCACAAATGCATATATCCTTTGTAGATTCAATGCCTTTCTAAGAGTATTCCATGTTAAATTTTTTTGGTTGTACGTGTTTCATGCCTGTATCATTCTTCAGATACTGTTTTGAGTTCTAAACATAACTATTTTTTTAAAAATTTCACATCCTTGGTGAGGCACGTGTTTCTTTTCTTTTTATTTGTCATGCTCATGGTTATAGATATTTGTTTCTGTTGTCTACAGATTGTAGGACATTCTTTGGGTGGGGGCACTGCTGCACTTTTGACGTATGTATTACGTGAACGGAAAGAAATGTCAACCACGAACTGTGTTGCATTTGCTCCAGGTTCATTTATATTGTGATACGAAATTAATCGTCTTCATTTTCCTGTGTATTCTGACAACTGTTTACCTGTGCTTTTGTTAAGATTTTGCTTTCATCAGGCAGGATCTAATATTTATCGGGGCTTAATTTTATTTCTGATGCTTCTGTTTTTTACTACCTTGAAAAGCTGCTTGTATGACATGGGAGTTAGCTGAATCAGGAGCCAACTTTGTTACTTCTGTGATAAATGGAGCAGATTTGGTGCCTACATTCTCTGCTGCTTCAGTGGATGATTTGCGCACTGAGGTATTAATGGACATCTTTCATTAAGTTTCTTTTCAACTTTTTCTTTCTTTTTGCTCGTCTTCTTGTAATGTATTATGAAGATACTCTCTCTCTTTTGCTTATGAACTCCTTATCATAGGGATTTTTTTGATAACTCTAAGTTAATCTAGTGTTGTTGCCCCCTTTTTCCCCTTTTCCATTAATTGAGTATTTGTACTTGATAAGGCAGGAGGAGCATCTCTAGTAGAAAACAAAGTTTGGAAAAATGTGTACCTTGTTTTTCTCTGTTATTATGTTGATGACGTCTCTTTACCATTGATTTAACCCTAGTAAATTGTGGAGCATCTGCACTGGAATATTTGTCTCTGTGGTTGCATAGTTTATAAAATAGAACCACTCACTGAATTGGAATTTGGAACTGCTATCTGGTTTAGCGAATACCTTCCAGGTGGCATAATTATTACACATCGCTCATTTTTGTTTGGGCAATAGTTAAAAATGGTGGTACATGAAGCACCTCTCGTAAAATGCAATCCATTGAAACCGTGAAATGGTAGTTGACACTAAATTTCAAACATAAATCTATTATCATTATTTATAGAAGGCATCAGATACTATTAATAATGAGTCTCTATTCTCCTCCTCTATTCTTACACTGTCACTCATCCCAATTCATGCTATATGAAACCATCAACGAGCTTAGCTCATGGAAGTTGGATCTCCTTTTTAACATATGCCTTGCATATATTTCAACACTATCACAAAAACCAATTTCGCTACTTCTCTCTTTTAATGTGAAACCAAGTGGGTTTTAATTTGTCAGTTCTCAGTTCTCACTTACAAAAAGGCATCGTGGATTCTTGAGTGGACTCTGCCTCCTTTCCTTCTTTATGAGTTTCCAAGATTGTGCTAGGTGATGTAAAGTGAAGGAGAAGGCTTATCAAGAAAATTCAGGGAAATTAAAAAAAGGGAAAAGCCTTCAGAGAGAGGGAGGTAATGCATGGATGGTTGGCAGACTTATGTCCTCTTAAAAGTCAGAGGGTTCCAGAAGTAAGAGGAAAAAGTAAAAAACTAGTGTTAATTCTTTGGCTGACTGGTATTTGGACGGTTTTGACTGTTTGGTGACCTGTATGGATATGAATATAATTTGGATGGAAAGGTGGCTGTGTCTCGGTCCTTGTGCTAGATTGGCCAACTCTGTTAGCATTTGCTACAAGTGGATTGTTCTCAAAGGTTTTCATCCTCCAGAAGGAGCATGCTGGGAAGTATTGCCCTAACAGGACTTCATATGTCTGCAGTGGCCATAATAGGTGCGGGCCCTGTCCAATCTAATCCGTATACTTCTACTCAGCAAAATATGTTAAACAAGTCTCACATGCTATATTTGGGTTGGGCATGTATCTTTTAGAAGGTAAAATATGTGGTGACTACGAGTACTTCACTGCCTTGAATCTGAAATGTGTTTAGTTTTGACATCAATCTAATTGCTGAACCTTGTATTAAGTTTCACTAAATATTTGGCACGATCCCACCTTTGCGATTGGGCTTGAATATTTGGTTTTTAAGTATTTGGGTTCTACTTCATGCTTTATATTTAATGTTTGAATGATTTTCCGTTGTAGACGTTGCAATCTGCCAGCAAAGATATTTCAACATAATAGCACATTATCCTGATATGCATAAATCCGACCATCAAAGCTTGATGTCCTTGTGTTGATTATTTTCTATATTATTACTTTTTATGTTATTTGATATATTTTTGTAGTTAATGAATTTTTTGTACTTTTTTCAGGTTACGGCTTCTGCTTGGTTGAATGACCTGAGGAATCAGATTGAACGAACCAGAATTCTGAGCACAGTTTATCGCTCTGCTTCAGCTTTGGGTTCTCGACTTCCATCCATGGCCAGCGCTAGAGCCAAAGTTGCTGGTGCTGGCGCAATATTACGTCCAGTTTCCAGTGGTACTCAGGTATTTATATTGTAGTCATGCAATTAGTTCTGCTTTGGATTGTTGTGGTGAGGGAAAATAGCAGCTGAGGTGCCCCAACCGTTGGATTGTTGCACTTTGGTCTCCAACCTCTAAAATGAAGCATTTTTGTCCCAAGCTTTCATTTTAGTTTTAGTAACACTTGGTCCTCAGGTCGACAATTTTACCCATATCTTTAGTCAACAAGTCAAAATTTTATTAAAAAGACGATTTCACCCTTATTTTTAAGTAGACAAAAATAAGTAAATAAATAAATAACCAAAAAAACAGTTAGGAGTAAAAGAGAAAGCGAAGGAAAAATGGAAAAAAACAAAGAGAACAAATTTGGGTCCTCTTCTCCAGTTGGTCACCCACCACCATCAACACCCTCCACAAATCTCCACTTGCCACCAGTGACCAGCCGACCATCCTCGTAGAGACATAAACCAGCTTCGACCAACAACCTTCAAAACTGAACCCTCAGAACCCCCAAGTCCAGGCTATATTTGATCACCCAAATAGATAAGAAATAGAACTGTGAGAGGGAGATTGTTCAAGATGGTTATATAGCAACACAGAAAAAAATGGCTTGTTTAAGCTTGTCTCCATAAACTCAAGGTAAAATTGTACTTGTAAATTTATTCTTTATTTCTTCTTGTCTCTTTTAAATGAAAAAATGAAGGAATAGTGTCCACCATAATACCCTAAACCTAGTAATATTCATTGTAATTTTATACCAACTTTCTTGTATGGTCTAATCCGGTGTGCCAAACACACCCTTGAGGGTTTTGCTTGATGCACTAGAAGTACGTCTCTGATTGACACTGGGTTTGAGAATACTTTATGACCCTAGAGGCTGTCCATTTTGCCTTCCCTATCAGTACCACTGTAACAAAATACTGGGAGCTTCATATTGTGTGGGTGGTATTACCTTCAACCACGTGTGCCCATGTATACTTTTTGAGCCTTATAATGCCAGATAGATATCCTATAGGACTGATGATGTTTTGTTAACTAGGTTGTTGTGAAGAGAGCACAAAGCATGGCTCAGGCAGCTTGGTCACGTCCTTACCTACGCTCATGGTCATGCATAGGACCACGTCGTCAATCCTCAATTGCTCAGATAAATTATATTGAAGGGGAAGCCTCATCAGGATCTTCTTCAACTCAAAGAGAAACTTCGAAGCCTTTTCTCACGACCATTGAAGAGACAAGAACGGCTATTGAAAATATGGAACTTCCTGTATCTTCTTCTGATGGAATGGTTGAGAGTTCAGACAACTTTATGGATGAGGTCGGTGTCTCAGATAGTATGGCTACCATGGATGATGTTGCGTACGATGTAAGGCATGAAGATCACGCAATGGAAATAGAGTTGTGGCAACAACTCGAGCTCAAGCTTTATGAGCAAGCTGATAGTGGTGAAGCTGTTGTGGCCAAGGAAATTAGGGAAGAAGAAGCAGCGGCCATTGCAGAAGTAAGTGACAGCCAGACCCAAAGCTCTATCCCAGATACCAAGGAGGTGCATAGATTTTTCCCTCCTGGAAAGATAATGCATATTGTGACACTAGCTTCTGATGAAGCTGGCGGTGAGAGTGATAGCAGTATTTCCAATGACAGGGACCACAGCCAGCTGGAGGAAGAAGCGAAGGTTGGGATTTTCCTCACCCCCAGGTTGTTGTATAGTAAATTAAGGCTGTCACATACCATGGTCAACGATCATTTTATGCCGGCTTATAGAAGACAAATTGAAAAGCTGATTAAAGAAATTGAGAATGAAGTGACTTCTGATACACACAATTGTAGCTGAGAAATTAAACAGGAAGTGCTGTAAACTTTTGGTAGTGCATTTTAGTCTCATCTTAAGTGTTAGCATTAAGAGGACTATACATACCATCAAAGGTGACATGTCTTTAATCTCAATTCTGATTTTGAGCATGAGAAAGGGTTAACTCTCTCTCTCTCTCTCTCTTTAAATCCTGAACATGATTTTGACATATAGCGTAGGCTCAGCCGAGTGTTCATTTTCATTGTTAGTGATAGTCCCTATCATGAATTTGATTACATCATTAAACGCGTTATTTTCCATCGTCTTATATAAATACACATCATCATATGGATGAGTGCCAACTTTGACTCATTGTCCCTCCACTTTGAATCTTTGAGCCTCGTTCTCCGTTAAAATTAGAATTCATTTTTTTTCTCTCCACTATCAATTTCACATTTTCGAATAATATAATATTATACATAATTTTAATTTTTTTTTTTTTTTCCTTTTTAATCACA
>CAIGRH010256180.1:0-10862 GCA_903798295.1 Fraxinus nigra | reverse complement strand
TTTTAAATAATACCATATATTTGTAATTATATATCATTTTAATGGTATTTTCGTCTTTTAAGTATTGAAAGGCTATTGTGGTGAATGTAAATAAAGATGGATGATGCTAGAATAACATAATGCTCTACCTAATGTTTTACATAATTGCCAAATGGCGGCCCCCTATTGAAAGGTATTGGGCCCTAGGCGCCCCCTCAATAGGGGGCTGCCATTTACATGTAGACGAATTCAATTAAAATTGGGCAAAGTGAAAAATGACATGTTTGATAAGGGTAAATTAAAAAATACCCCAACGGAAAGTAAAGTTCCTTTTCTTCCACCAAACACGCTCTTATGGCCAATGTCGTTTTCCCCATGGCGAAAATGTATTACCCACGTTCGAAAAATGGAGAACGAAATCATCCACCTGGTTGGGGCCACCTACGGAGCGTTGCCTCCCAATTACGCCACCTCTCAAATAATTTCTTATTTACCAATAAGTTTGACTCACTGAGTCACTGTCGCGTATAACGAAAACCATTTATAATTAGCTTGTCTGTAAATAAAAGTAAAATTACTTCCATTTTGAAAATTTTGTAGTAATTCTTGTCTGAAAGGAATTTTCACAACCCAGAAAATATATATCTTTGATAGTTGAAGGGCAGTTATTTATTGTTTCAAATCATCCTTACAGGTATCGGGATTTTTGGAGGTTGATTTTTCATGAGAAGAATGCCACCAGCGTCGACGGCTCGTAGCTCGGCTTATCTCACGGCTCTTACTCAAGAAATTGTCAAGAAGCTTCAACGTGTATGTATAGTGTGTGTATATATATTTTCTTGTTTATTACGTAATTGAACTCTGATTATGTATTCGTGCAGTGTTTATTGGTTTTTTTTGTTGGAATCATGGTGTAGGCATTAGCTTCGACATCGCAGAGGCGCAATTTGTTGCAGGAGTTATTCGTGGATATAGCTTTGGAAATTGATGATCGTGCTAAAGGTAAATTGATAAATGATTCATGGAAAATGCTTGTTCTATTCTACATCACTATTTACCAAACTTGTCAATAAGTAAGTGGATATGTTTTTATTTTATTTGATTGATGGGATTTTAACCCAATCAAATATCGCCACATTGTTGGTAAATAAATCTGTAAGTTGTGACGTACATGTAGCACCATGGATGATTCATTTGTTGGTTACTTTTGTTCATGCGTGAATTCGGTATTAATAACCCTGGATGGGAATTCAAGGAGGAAAAAATTGAATGGAAAGTAGTCACGGTTAAATAGTGAATACAATTATATTAACTGAGTAATTCTAGTAAGCAGTTCTTTCCGAGTTCTGCAGTTTGCATCAGAGCTCTATTGGGAGTTGTTGACCTCAAAAGATGATCAACAAATTCCCTCACCTAGCTAGATCTTTATCTCCTAAACTCGCTATTTTGCTGCCTAATGAAGTGTAAGAGGAGAAATGACTATTTGTGAGGAAGATATTTCAATTTCAGCATACCATTCTTAACCCCAAGCACGTCTATTTATATATTTCTATTCAGACTTTTGGGGATAAATAAGTCTTTGGAGCTGGTGACATGTGGCAGCCAGCCAGCCATTGCTTGATTAATTTAACAGTTCATGTTTTGCTTGCCTGCTTACGTGTCCTTCATTATTAATTGGTTATGAAGTCATGTTTTGTACTTCTATTCACATGCGATTTGATAACGGTTTTTGCTGAGGTGCAATGAGATACAAAATGAGATAATGTTAAATCACCTGCTACTGAGTTTTATATAAGATCTAACTCCAACAAGGCTTGATACAAAATGCCAATATGGATGATGTTTAGTACATTGGATAAAAACACTGGAAGAGAAGCCATGTGCCAACACACAATTCTCTCCATGATTTTTTATTTGGGATGGATGTAATTACATTTAATAACATATTACAAAGAGTTGCAAAGTTTTGACATTTGTTTATCGAGATCAAACTGAGATCCATGTATTATATTTTATTTGTTGATGAAATAATTTTTAGTTCTAGGAGGGGATAAAGACTATGGAATGTTGATGTTTAGGTCAAGTAGAACTATGCGTAGAATAACAAAAGGTTCATAAGAGAAACAGAAAGTAAGATGGATTTAAGGCCCATACAATAATTGAAAAATACGAAATTAGGATATTACAGGGACAATTGAAATTAACACCAATTAAGGAGAAAATAAAGGAAACATGACTTTGAGCATTGGGTCATTTATTCCATCATCCAATTTAAAGATGCTCTTATACACAAAAACAGTGCAATCTAGCAATGTTTAAAAGCACCCTATCTTTACACCATAAGGCATTCCTCATGTAAGACATTTGTTAGGAGTCTCAAAGCTTACTCTATATTGCCTTTTGAGGCTTATGTCTTGACTTACAGAGAAATATGCCTTACGGCAGCACAGTGATGCTCCCTTTCTGAGCCTTTTTTTTTTCCAGCCCGAACCGATTTTTTTCATAGCCCTGAATATTTTAACGGCCTTTTTGAATTGTTTAAACATAATCCAACATTAAAATCTAAGAGAAGAGAACAAGTGAGAGCTCATATATGCCGTA
Organism: Fraxinus nigra; assembly: GCA_903798295.1. Classification (NCBI taxonomy): domain Eukaryota; kingdom Viridiplantae; phylum Streptophyta; class Magnoliopsida; order Lamiales; family Oleaceae; genus Fraxinus; species Fraxinus nigra. The sequence goes on along the minus strand of CAIGRH010256180.1, from coordinate 8,282 downwards.
GCCCTCAATCCTATAACCGATATGAGATACCTCTTAAGTGAAATCGCAACTTTTAAACAGCATGACTGGCTATACAAGGCATGCGACACATATATTCAATTTTTTTTTTTCCTTCCTAGCATCTCCGTGATTTTGATTTTTCCCTTTCTAAAGTCAAACCAAGCAAGATTCTTGAATAGTTCATCATTTAGTAATCTGTATTAGACTTTTAGTTTAGTTGTAGATTAATGGTCTTGTTATGTCATTACTACTTCATTAATTTATTATTTTCTGTTAGGCTGATCCTATTTATGTTTACTTGAAAGTTCGACTTTTGATTTTATTGAAATGACTTATCATGAATTTTTAAATGATTTACGGTTTATTGCATTTGTATTATTTTACTGGTCTACATTAAGGATTCTAAAATAAAGTTTAATTTAAATTATGATTGTTTAGATTATATAAGATTAATTTTGATATTTTGAAACAAATTTAGTTTAGTAGAAGTTCGTTTATTGTTTAGCTTCTTTTAGATTATTTGCTCTGTAAGTAAAGGGTTTTTTCATTGTAATTCACAATGTTGATTATATGAATAAACAAATTTTCATCTTGCTCTATTTTTTTCTCTTCTTTGGCCCCCTTTCTTTCTGTTCCTTGTTTTGTTCATTGTCAAATCATACACTCATGCGTCAATCTGGTACCACAACAATTCATTTTCCTTTGGTCTAACATCCTTCGTCTTCAAATCCAAAAATCCACGAATCGTTTTCATCCAATTCATATACACACCACCACCTTCATATACAAAACAACATTTAAACAGTAGAAAACACAAGAAATATTCGTTTCGTCAGCAATCAAGGGCTTGTACTAAACTAAATTTGTTTTAAAATATTAAAACTAATCTTATCTAATCTAATCAAATCTAAACAATCATAATTTAAATTAAACTCTATTTTAGAATCATATCAATACTATATATCTATCTTCATCATTAGAGGTACACAAAAATTGAATGGCTTGAGGTGGTTGCATAAAATTTTATTTTATTGGATTTCTGAGTAGGTACAGCTTTGGATCTAATGAATGACAAATAAAGATTCACTCAGCTGACCATAACTTATTCGGAGTTTTTGTTATTGTTTTAGTTTATGGAGGTTGGAGTCATAGAAACTGGTAATTTTGCTTTCAATAAATTTTGGAGCATGGCACGGCTTCAACAGCATTCTTTTTATAGATTCATTTCTAGGAGTTCTCACTTTTGAGGAGCAACTAAATAGGAAACATATTCTGCCAGTCTGAGACCCATGAATCAGAGTCTCATTTACAGCTTTCTGATTCATGGGTCATGATTCATTTTAGCAATAAGCACAAGAGTATTGTCCTTATATTTGTTATCACAAATTTATATTATACTTCTAATAATGAATAGTCTAATTGATGAACATTTTCAATTTGACTGGTAGTTGGTAGGGATAATGGGATAAAGAAAGAATACTGGTATATCTGTTTGCCAGTCTGTTATAGATAACAATTTTGGAAACTTCTGGTAACATCACTCTGCTTGAAGACGAAAGCAGGCTTATTTTTACTGGCCGCATAAGTTCTTTCTTCTGACAATGACAAATCACTGTATTGGGCATTATGCTGATATCAGGACTGTAGTTCATATTATTATGTCAACAATAGTAATCCTTGTGACACTAAAAAGGTGAAAAGATTGACACGACTTTTGTGATCTACTTTTCCAAGTTTGTGTTTGCCTATATGTTGTATGCATCATTCGGAGAGTACTATGTCCCGTATTCAGAGAAGATGTTCTCTTTAATAATGATTGAAGGAGATTCCAGTTCTTTCACGATTCCATATTTGATTTTAAGGAGCTCCACCCAAATTTATAACCGCACACTGATCTACGTCTTGCATGTTTTCAACTTAAAACTGAAAAGGTCAGAAAGCTTGCCTATTGGGATTTCTTTGGGTTTGGAGGGATGAAGCAGAAGATGCTAACTATTGACTGCCTGTATTTCAAACTAAAACTTGGAATTCTAAATGCATATGTATGAGCTATTGCAATATTACTAGTTCCTGCAAATGAATTCAGAACCACAATTTTGGGCATCATTTTCAAATTGTTAAAATATGATAGCAACTGCCCCTATTCCTTACATCTGAGTGTGGGCATAGAGTCTTCTTAACTCTTTCTTTTTCACTTTTTCCTTTTTGGTTCAAAGGAAAACGGGGAAATGGAACACTCTTCCTTTAAGAATTAACTTCTGTTGACGTTCACAAAGTTTTCGAACAAAAAAGATTTCTTTCACACTTACTCAGAATTTTTGGGAGTAAAACACTTCATATTTGCCCCATTTTTTCTTCTCTTATTTTTCTTTTAAGCTTCATGTGCACATAATGCATGTCACAGTACAAGGCGTGTATTTGTTATTTAATTTTAAGAATCATTGCATTGACAGCATAGTCAGCAGTAAAATTGTGAAGGCTCAAGGCTTCTACTTGTTCTGTCATCGTAGTGGTGAATGAAAATTCGTAACATCAAATTTGAAGGGCTAGTAAAATTGATTGGGTGGCTAGCTTATATCAATTCCTTTCCCTGGACCTGGAATTAGACATGCAAGGAGGTCCCTGTCATGCCCAAATGTGTCTTCTATGTTTTATTTTCTCTCTCGATCTTTTTCTTCATCACAGACTTTTAATCTACTGCCTGCACTAGATTACCCATTGTTTTCTAGTCTTTGTAAAGGAAACTTAGCAATAAAAGCAATAGGAATAATTGTATTTGATCTTTAAACAAAGTAAATGTACTTCTCGAATACCTTAAGACTTCTCATGCAGATAAAGTATTTATGTATATAAAGATGATGGTGCTTGATATGTGGCAGTTCTGGAATATCTTTCTGAAGTTAATTATGTCCCGTGTAATTTAGCGGTTAGTCATGTCTTTTTATGCATCTATTCCTTGTTCAAGAGGCAATTCAGATTCATGTGTTCGATGCTTTGGTGGGTATTGGCTCAATGATGTAATTGAGGAAACTAAGTTTCTATGTATTTGAATAATCAATACAGCCTAATTAAGGAAAGTCAGATAATCCTATCAATCCCCACGAATCAGGGATCTACCTTACTAATTACATTTAGGAGAATGCTACAACTAGAAAATTACTCTAATTTTTCAAATTTTTACAACTGTAGATTCTCAGTAATTCAGAATATAATACAGATTCTCCAACAGTAACGTCTGATTTTCTGCTGTTTTCTTCATTTAATTGCAACAGATATCATTTTTGGTGGGGAGGATATAATCTCTGTGGCAGAGGATGCGAGTCAGAGCCCAATATGCTTCTACAACGTGCTTGCCGATCATTTTGTTCAAATGCCACAGATTGTAAAATCAATCCTTGATCTGATTGTGCAACTTTGGAGCCAGTCATTTACATCTAATATTTTTTTCCTCTTGTTCCACAAGTGGGTATGTATTATTTATGTCTATGTGAACGTTTTTATTTTTAACTGTTTACGGGGTACTGGTAATGGTGAAGTCCTGATGGAACAGAACTATTATATAATTGCTTCAATATTCCCCTGTCCATTTCAATCTATGTAATTTCATCTTTCTAGCTGCTGGCTACCTTTCAATTCAAAAGTACTTGTCACCTTGCAAAACTGAGCACTCTTCTTTCATTGCTTTGATTCCATAACACATTCTTCTATTTTCCAGTTATTCGAAGTTCAGCTTGATAACCCTGAAGCCATGCTCCGGTACTCCTCTGCTCTCGTCCAAGGAGCTACAAGTGTCTTCTGGTATGAAGCTTTATCTATTACATGTAACTTAAAAGTAGTTTGCTGACATGTGCTATGTAGACTGGGAAAAAGAAGTGGGGGTCTAGGCTGTCAATTTTCTTTCATTAGAGCCTGAAATGTTTATGGTTTAGTCCATTGGCACTTCCATCTTTTCTCTATTTTTCCTCCTCCTGTATTAGAGATTGAGGGCTTCTCAATTGGATAAATTCTTATATGTAGGATTGACATCCAAACAAATGCAAGGCGTTTCCAGAGTCTCTTTCAGGTGAGCTGTTTTTTTCAAGACACAATATATCAAGTGCCGTTGCATAAATACTTTTTTGTTAACCCTCACTATTTTGATTGATGACAGTATCTTCTAGAAGATGTTGCTCTAGTTTCCGAGCGATTGAAGAAGATCCCCCTACAGGTCTATCATTTATCTAGTCAATAATCATTGAATTCCTTGTACGTTGTGGACTCTAAGCTTGTTAATATTGACATTATGATTCTGCACCAATTCGTGTTCTTTCCATTATTCATCAGGCTCAGCAAGACCTGTTTCTTCTCCTCTCAAGGCTCATGTTTTTTTATAATTCAGGTGTGTTAATTCCACCTCCTTAAGCTAGTTTGTATTTTTTCTCTTTGATAGTCATTCTAACAAATAATGATGTTTTCTCACAGTTGACAAACTTGAAAGTTTTTTAAAGAAATTTCCTGATTATCCAAATGCTTTCTTGATTGGGGGTCCAGCAGACATTTTTGTTATTGAATTATCTGATCAGGTGGCAAACAAGATGACTTTTTGAATAGTTTCGCCGTTTCGTACATTTGATTATGATCCTTGCTAGTTATCCGTTTATATCACGTTTTACCTTTTGCCTCTCAATGATCTATTTTATTCAGCTTCAAAAGTTGAAGGTGGAGCCAGTGCTTTTGCATTATCTTTCACAAATTAAAGCACTCCACGGTACTCCTAATCAATAACTGCTGATGTCACACGTCAAACAATTTAAGGATTTTTGACTTTTTTGATGTAATATGATATAAGATGGAGGTTAATCTTCTTTCTATTGTTGACAGGCCTAGAACTTAGAATGACAACAAATACAAGACTGAGAACATGTTTGTACAGCTTCACATCTCCAGGTGGCCCTATGTATCCAACAAGAGCTGTTCGTCACGCAGCATGGGAAGCTTTAGATTTTCTCTTTCCTGTGAGTCCCCTTTTTTCCCTAGTTATAAGTTGCAGAATCTTTGGGTACGCCAGTATTTTCTCGTATCTTTTTCATGTATGCCGTACTATAAATTGTGGAGCTGAGCTAGCAGTTCACCGCTGACCGGTAATTCCATGTTGTAAAAGGCAAAGATGGAAGGCTAGACAAAGCTTTTATCACTTGTAGGGTTGCGCATCTGCCCCACAAATTTCAATTTATAACTTCTATGAAAAATGAGAAAGATTTATTTAAAAAATTAACAAGATACAGAATATTGCTGGAAAATTATTAGGAAAACCATAGAAACTAGTAATTGTTCATATACATGCTTGGAATTTTGATGGCGCCGATCTCCATATTTAGGTTTGAATTAGCATTTGGCATTTGGTTCTCATTCTGATATGACACGGATGCTATGTTCCAGATTGGGAGATATCCTCGGCATCTCATAAGTCTATTCTTCAGATTGCTTTATCCATGGTACTGGCCCTCGTCATGTTGGAACTTTGTACTCTCTTGTTTACAAGCTGTACTGTATTCTCTTTTTGGATTCATTTTTTCTGGTTTGGGGAAATTGACAAAACCGAAGAACTCGTAGCTTCAACCCTTGTTGTAGGTTTTTTGTTAGGAAATTTGTGTGGAAGGGACTTTATCTTTTATTGACATACTTTGGTCCAAACTATTGTATTTCCATACAATGTTCTTGTATTAGTAAAGCAGAAATGTTGAAGTGTTGCTTCGAACTTCGACTCTGAGTGTGAAGTATATTGTTTAAACTGTCTCTCTCGGCTTCAGTATGATCTTGTTTTCTACTCTAATCCTCCTGAATGCATGTCTTTTGCTATTTTGGGAACACTTATGGCATGTTTGGTAAGTTGAATTAGTCTTTAATGAACAGTATTAAAGGTGAAATAAAAAAGTTAGCATCTTGTTCTCTACTCTGTCATTATGTGCTCAACATGCTCTAAGAGAGTGAAGGATTTATGATGTATGTATGACTTGAAAGGAAAAACAATCATACTGCTGAAGGCTAGCTCCTGCTAGAGATGGCAAATTCCGAGGTCTGCATCGCCGGGTCCTGAATTTTCGAACTCCTCAGGAATTCCTTTATTAGACTTTATTTTATTTTTATGCTTTCCAATTTTAATCTAATTTAAAAAACAAAACAAAAAAAAAAATATTAAAAATATAAATAAATAATTAAATGGGGACAATGAATAGGAATTTTTTAATTCCTGCCCTGTTCTCATTCTCACCTTGCCTCTCGATAATCCCCAGGGTATGGTAATGGTAGCCTGACATCCCTTTTTCCTGCCCTTCCATGAGAAGGTTATGGCAGCAAGAGAAGTTAACTCTTTAATCAATAAAGAGTACTCAACCCAGCCTCGAGAAACTCTTAAAAGGGCAGAAACAAACAATAAGAAATTTCCAGTTATATATCTAAGGTGAAGATTACTTGGGATAATGGATATTGATACCCTGATTTCAATAATTTTTACACGCTGTGGTGGCATAAATTCTGCAAGAAGCAGAAATGTGTATAGTGTCCATAATCCTTCATTTTTCTTGAAATTGTTCATCGTTTCCAGTAAGGATCGGAATTTTAGTTCAAGATCTGAATCTGACTATAAGAATTAATTATTTTCAGGTTTTTACCTGAGGCTAACCCTTTGATTGTGGGTAAATTTCGATTCTGTGCTCATAAAAGTGTTGAAATCTTGCACAGGCAAAGCATATATGTGACTCAAAATGTGTTTATTGAAGTTGAGATGAAATATCCTTTTATGTTTGATGTTATGCGTAAAAGAAACTTGCTAGAATGCGTGCATTGAGATTTACTCGATTGAATTATGTATGCCATACTATGTTCACTTAGTTTGCGAGTTGCAAAAGTTCTTATTTGGTTTAAAATAGGCACAGAAGACTTGGTTTGAGAAATTACAAGGAGCTCTGTTATCCTTTGGCTTTGCTGGTGCAAAATCTGACGAGTCCCTATTTGTGAGGAACACAAAAGTGGCATACTACATATATTTTAGTGTATGTAGATGATGTAACATGGAGCAATGATTCTGTCGTCACAGACTTGGTTGCTAAGTTGAGTGGTCTCTTTGCTCTCAAGGACCTCTATGAAATCAACTACTTTCCGGCATTCAAGTGGTGCACAAAAAAGATGGACTACATCTTTCTCAAACAAATTATGTTCAGGATTTACTAGAAAGAGCTAAAATGTCTTATTGCAGACCGATGAGTACTCCAAAGGTTGCTGGTGCTAAACACTCTAGTTCAGCAAGTGACCCTATTTCCAATGTTCACTAATTGTAGGGCACTCCATTATGTGACCATCACTCGACCAGAGTTAGCAAGTTTATACGAAGAACATTGGCGTGTAGTGAGAAGGATACTACAATACTCGAGGGGAATTGATGAGGACATCACCTACTTTGGACTCCTACTTTTGGGCTATCTTTATTTATGCTTTGTTAGTTTTAATTGGGCTTGTATATGGGTTTGGCCCAAGCCCCTTTCTCTATAGGTTTGCTTATTTTTCTCTCTATGTCTTGTAATGTAAACATGAAAGTTCAGTTGATGAATAAATTGAAATGAATATGCTTGGTATCAAGTTTACTTCCATCTCCCCTGATTTCTCCTCCCCTTGTTTCTCCTCCAGTTCTCCATCCCCTCTCTCAAGTTACTCCCCCTTTCTTGCTGCCTACTTCTTCTTCTGCTTATTTTATGCTGCTTATAAATTCAATGCTGAAATCTCAATCCATCCTGCATCAAATTTGGTATTAGAGCTAAACCTGGATTCCATCATCAATTTGCATCCTAGAACACCCAATTCAACCTCTCTACGTTGACCAATGTCTCCCACCAACAAACCTGCAACCTACCAACAAATTGCTTTTAGTTCCTCATTTCTTTAATCTTTGTCTGAAGACTCGAAAGGGAGTTCTTAGCTTCTGGGATGTACCTTGTTTGAATTACCAAACCACAACCATCATCAATCCAATCCAAATGCTACTTCCTAGCATCTTCACCATGACACACCATGCAAACCACAGCAACACCACACAACCGCAATCACAACTGCCCAACCCATAACCTAGCCCATTTATTTTTATGAGAACACTTAAGCCCTAAACATAAGCCCAACATCAACACAAAACCAATAGCCCACTGCCAATACCAAAAAGGGAAATTACAAAAAATCAGGTGTTTAAAGATTGCTTTTTAAAAATCAGGTGCAAAATTTGTTTATTCAAAAATCATGTAATATATTAAAACCCT
>CAIGRH010256158.1:0-10724 GCA_903798295.1 Fraxinus nigra | reverse complement strand
AGCCTTAGCCACTTTCTGTTGAATTAAGACCCCTCTCATTTTTTGTTGCCAAGTGGGAAAATCCCCTTTTCAATTAAAAACTCCACGTTCAAATGTTGCCATTGTCATTTGAAGTTTTTAATCAAAACAAAGAATTTTTTGAGGTCACAGTTCCACAGAAAGAAAAGTAAACAAATATTTCATGGCAACCAATTTAATTCCACACAAAACACAGTGTAAATCAAAAACAGGAATGAAATATCAAACTGAAACAAGCTATCAGCACAGTGAAAAGCAACTAACAGTGATGTAAGACAATTTAAAGATTGCAGTGAATTGAAAACAAATTTAGCAGAATGTTTAAACAGTCAAACAATTTCAAGTATTTACGTAGAATTAAGGGCTGAGATCAATACAAATTAATAATTAGAATTCTTGAACTATTAACAGGGGAAAACAGAGGGAATTTACAGTTTCAAGATATAGTAATAACATAATCAAGAAATAGGAAAAACAAAACGGAGTTATGAAGGCTCACTAAGCTGGTTCAAAGAACCAGCACCAAGAAGAATAGATTTGTAGACTGCAGACACTTAGCTGGTAGCATGATCCTCCAATTCATTTACCGAAGGACAAATTCCTCGCAAGAAAACACAAGAAGAAAATCAATTAGTAGCTTATCCAAAAATAAGAAACAATTAGGGTTTACTGCAGTGAAATCGAGAAAAAACAAATGTCAAACTGAACCTTGATTTCCAGTGACAAAATCTCAATCGAGGCCTCCTTATGCACTTACAACGCTCTGATACCACTTGTAAGATGCAAAGCCTTGAAATCAAGCGGAAGCAAACGAATATTCACCTAGAATACCAAAATCAAATTTTCACATAGAAAAGTCAATTTACAATGGGCTTAGAAAATTCACAAAGAATCATTGTAATTGTCTGTACAATATAGTAGCGACCTCAAAATACCCAAACCCTAAGATAATAAAAATCAAGAAGCTACTTCAATGGATCCAATCGAACAAATCGATCTCCAACTCAAAAACCCCCTTCTATCACTAAGATAATTTCACAAAAAACAATATTCACTAAGAATAGTATTCATTAAGAACAATATTAGAAGGAAGAGAAACAAGCAGAACACGAAGTACAAATCTCCAGAGCACTTTTCTTACGCACACAACAAGGAGAAAATAATGGAAGCTCTATGTTTTTACGCACAAAGCCAGAGAAAGAATAATGGAATCAATTCTCACCAAAGAAAGGTCACGCTAGTATATATATATAAAAGCCTAACAAGAAAGCCAACTAAGCAACCTATATGTCAACTGGACCAGAGCAACTAACTTGGATTTATTACTTGGGCTTGAGTTTTGGGCCACTGACTAATATTGTGTTATTGGGCAATGGTAATGTATATGTTCCAACAATATTGGGTTAAGCCCATTTTTCATCATTGCCCTGTTGAATACAAATGACAAAATTGACACCAATATTCAACACATTCTTCATCACATTCAAGGTTAGTTCTTCTATTAAAGCCTAATATTCCATGATTTTTAAAATGATAGCCTACAATTTTTTTATGTTTACATGAAATCTTGATAAATTTTGCAATTTATGCTTTTAATACATGTATTGAGGTTAATATAGGGTTAATTTCACAAACGATCACTGAACTTACCTAAAAATTACAAAATGGTCACTGAAGTTTCATGCGCTTCCACAAACGATCACTGAAATTTTAATTTGTTTCAAAAACAATCACTTAAGAACCGATATGATTTTAATTCAAACTTAAAGGACCAAAACACATAGACATAGAAGGTTGACCATCTCAAGTGCAACACTTAGAATATCGGTGAAGAAGGCTCCTAGACCGACAAGGATACTATTCGTTGCGTGTGTAGGAAAACAAAACAAGTCTTCAGAAAATGTTATAGTTTTTGAACAATATAATAACACATAGAAGATGTTGATATTGTTACATTTCGAAACTAGTTTAATAGATGGTACAACCCAAAGAACAAGTAATAGGTCACTTGTCTAGGGGTGGGCAAAACCTAAACCAACCTTCCTAAACCGACCGAATCAACCCAAACCGATCGGTTTGTGTCGATTTTTTTAAAAATTTTTAGTTGGGTTCGAGTTTTGGGCGAAGAAGGCGGGTCGGGTCATGGGTTAATCCAAGAAAACCGATTTAACCCGACCTACTTAGTTTAAAAAAAAAAAAAAAGATGCAACTCCATTCCAAAAGGCAAAAGTCACGGGACAAACAAAACACAATTACACAACCCTAACCTAATAATCTCTCTCTCTCTCTCTCTCTCTCTCTCTCTCCAATTCCACTCGCTTTTTTTATTTGAATCTTGTGAGTTGTGATGTAAGTATGCATTTTTATTTAAGAATTCAACAATCTGTTTCAGTTGAGATATTGGTTATCGTTGCAATGTTTGTGGTGTTAAAATTAACCCAATCTATCTCGGTGATTTTCATTTTTGGTTAACGTGTTGGGTTATTTTTTGGTTTTGACGAAAGATTTTGGATTCTGCATATTTTTTTCATTCATGGAAGTTTTATTTAAAGAGTACGTAAATTAAGACATGCTTCTTGACAATTTGACCCATAAAAACATATAGTGAAAATCTAAAGTAATATGTTTCGGATGTTTTTGTGTTTAATATCTGCCGAAATAAAATTAACACAATGTTCATCCTTTTTCTTTTTCTTTTTTTCCAAAATCTGTCTGGTAGTGTCCTGCCCCATGAATGTATACATGGTTGGTATTCATAATGTGCAATTTAAATTGTGTTACTACTTTGTATTCTCATCCTCAATTATTTTATTGAGGTAATCATCTTACAATCTTGTTTGCCTTTTTAATTTATCTGGTGATTTTGCAGCCAACGGTAGATGATCTAATGGAGTATGAAGGTTGCAAGAAGTCTAGTAATAAATCCTTATTCTACGAAGCTCCCCTTGGATACAGCATTGAAGACATTCGACCAAACGGTGGCATCAAGAAGTTTCAATCTGCTGAATACTCCAATGTAAGTTTCTGAGTACTAGCTATGGAGGATTTGTTTCTCGATGGGTATTTTGATTTACTCTTTTTCTTTTTCTTTCTAATCTTACATGCTTGACATTTAAATTTCTAAATCTATTGCAATGTGCTCGTAGACCATCTTGACATCCCTAACTTGTCCAAACCGAGCAACCCCAACCCGACCAAAACTTGATTGGGTTGGGTTGGGTTGATTTTTGATTAAACCGACCATATTGGATTGGGTTTAGGTTGGGTAAAAAACAGACCCAACCCAACCCGCCCACCCCTACTTGCATCTTCCAAACTTAAGTTCTTGTGTAGTTGATAAAACAACTTGGACAATGACTGATGGCCAATGAATAAAATCATTATAGACCATAACATCCATGAATGCGTTGACTTTGTTAGATTCTCTAAAGCCCAATTATAATGTTCATTTTTACTGACCGAGGATCACCCTAGTTTTTGGGGAATTTTCTTATTATAAGTGGCATTCATACTCTGCAATAGGTAATGCTAAAGAAACCTACGAGGGGTGTTTAAAGATTTCTCAATTTTCCGTGAAAACTTGCAATGGTGACTAGACTTAGCTCTCACATTGAGCATGAACGCTATGAATCTAAATATTAGCTAGTGTAAATTTCTGCTCCTGTTTTGTTCATACTTTATTATGTTTGAGATTAGGATTAATCCATAACATACAAAAGAAAGGGGGAGTATATTGTGCAATATTAGCAGCATTTCAAAGTGAAGCTCAAGATAATAATAAATATAGCTTTGTATAAGCAAACATGTTAAACGGAAAACTAGCATCCAAGTTAGATAGGTCTGACAACCAAAGAGCACGTACCTCAACAATTTTGCCACCCTCCATCACTACTATTCTGTCAGCAGCTTGAATTGTGGAAAGCCTGTCAAAAGTGGTTATCAGTACCTCGTTTGCCGTTAAGTCGGAACTCTGCAAGGGACCTTACCTGTGTGCAATTACGATGACAGATCTCTTGATTTCTAGGTCACTACGCAATGCTCGAAGAACGCCCTATTTACACCGCAAAAGTAATAAGGAAGAATATAATTATGAATCGGTTTTCACGAGTATATCCAGTTTCTCTACCTTGATGTTGTGTTCGCTTTCCGCATCTAGAGCACTCGTAGCTTCATCAAGGATTAAAAGGCTTGGGTCCCTAAGAAGCGCCCGGGCAATAGCAATTCGCTGCTTTTGTCCTCCACTGAGCAAATCATCATCAACAAGTGTTTGGTAGCCATTGGGCAGAGACAAGATGAATTCATGGGCAAAGGCCTGCTTGGCAGCCCATTCTACATCCTGCTGACTAACATCTCGGGAACATCCATATCTTATGTTCGAACCGACGTCCATGCGGAAGAGTCGGGGTTCCTATGGAACGAACTTCAATGAGGGACATTTTTGAAGTTTGAATGAAGTTATTCGGAAAGAAAATAATAGTGGATACCTGTCCTACATATCCAATTCTTTCTCTAAACCACTCAATATCCAGTTCTTTGAGTAAGTAGCCATCAATCAGTATCTACACTCAGGACAAACAATATCAATTAAACTTGCAACCAATGCGAAGTAACAGTCAGTCGTGAAAGTAAAAAGGTGAATTTCTAAAATGCTACACAGTTAATTCCAATTTTTTTCTTTTCACTCCACAATTAAGTATAACATGCACAAGTGTAGAAGAGGTTAAATGGTTTACCTCGCCATTTGTGGGCTCATAAAGGCGGAGCAGAAGATTTACTACAGTGCTCTTCCCACTACCACTAAGGCCAACCTGGAAAAAGCAATAACAATATTCATTTCTCAACATGTCCATGTAGAATTTTTGGTTGTATACTGCTTAGATTCACCATGAAATATGAATCAAGGGGGAAGCATCCAGAAGGCTGTAATGTTTATCTAAGTTTTTATGTAATGCATGTTACCTATACCTTTGCATTTTCAGATTACTACCCCTTCGAGACTCTACTTACTGTTATATAATATTTCCTAGCTGATATATCTTTATGGTTTGCACGTGTATATCTATTTCCAACCATTTGATAATATCCACAAAGATAATCCAGAAAGGATGGAAATGTTAGTGCACAACTGATATATTCACAACTTAAAAACAAAGTGTACACTTACTATGGCAACTACTTCCCCAGGACAGACTACAAAGTTGAAATGTTGTAATACGGGTACCTGTTCAGGTGTCAAGAAAATAGATATTTTAATTGCTGTACCAGAAAGTCGATATGAATTCAAGTTACACAGTAAGATCATATGAATGACTCGTTGCGAAAAAAGGATAACAATTTTTGTTTTTATGTCATAGTTCAAACGCAAAAATTTAGGTGTTGATATCTTCATGACTTGCTCACTGCAGAATGATTTAATGCCTCGTGGCGGCCATAATTTATACAGCAACTCAACATTCAACAACAGGTAAAACAAAATGCATTAATATAATGGTGCCTGTAACTAATAGACAGACTATAGTTGCCTCTCATGATTTAGAAGAAACGTACAAGTAACTGAATAAGTACAAATTTTGTAATACATATAAATGAAAGAATTGCATAAGAGTTGCCAACTGTATTGTGTGAAAGTGTGGACCAGTACACTAAAGGAAAGGTATCAAGGTGGTAAGAAGAAGCATGTTTATTAGTACTTTCAGATTTAAATAATTGCCAACTGTAATATTTGAACTTGTACATTAGAAAATATTCTGAAGAACCTCACCTCAGTTCTTGTAGGATAGTGGAAGCTTACATCCCGAAATTCAATTCGCCCCATCAATCTTTTCAACTTTGATCCTACAGTATGTTAAATTATTCTTAACTGTCACAATGCTACCAAAATTTAAAAATGCAACAATGATTTATGAATTCTTCAGCACACTAGTGAAGAAGAAGATTTAGTGCCTGCTTGGCAAGGTTTTTGAAAAATCAAAAGATGCCTATGAGAATAGGAACTGTTTGGATCGGTTTGAATAATTTTTTGGGAAGTGTTTTGTCCGGTATACATGATCATCAATTATTTAATTTATAATTGTATTAGTCATCATCAAACCTGTGGAGTCCAAACTAGGAGAAAGGACCATACTGTTGTTAAACGCAACATGCAAGATAATGATAAATTCATTTTCTTGATTTCCAGGAAGTTTTGTCCATCATTTTCTCTACATCCCTTCACACTAATGCAATAAGCAATGGCAAGATCAACACTAACATTAACATTAACACGGATCTTTATCCAAATCGTTTGAGCAATAATCAATTCAACAATAAATTACAAAAAATTTAAAGCAACCAAGAGGCAGTACTGTTGAATGTGCGCAGGATATCCATGGATCAAAGATGAAAATTATCTACCAAATATGACAATAAAATTTGGGAACTTTAATTAACCTAAGCACATATAAATAAGATTCGTGTGAGAAATTTGAGAAGCAAGCATGCCTTTTGTGGTAAACTGATTGCTGGGTGAAAGATCCATCAACTGAAAAACTTTTTCACTGGCTCCAACTGACTGCATCAATGATGACAAATTATCACCAACCCACCAGGTTGAATAGATTAGCCATTCACTGTATAAAATGAACTTTGTAAGTTGCTCTGCAGTTATATGGCCAGCCAGAATAGACATTCCTCCTATCAGCACGGCAATAACCTATAGAATTTTACATGAGTGCTGAAGTCAATGATAATTTTTAGATAGTCAAATAAAGAATCCGCTTCAGATGTTCTACGTGAATGATATTATCATATATATAGAATGAAGTTGCAAGAGAGTAAATGTCTATGGTGGGAATTCCCTTGTTCTCTCACTCTTCACCTTCTTATGCTTCCTACTCAAACGAATTAGAAGGTGACCTTTCGAGTAGGTTGCACAATATCCAACAATGTATCAGATGTTTAGGTGAGCCGGGAAGTGATGAGAAAAGAAAGAAACAAGAAATGACTAAAATAGTGAAATAACTTTACCTGTGTTGAGTGATAGAGTGTGTTGAAGCTGAAGTTCCAAACACCATATGCAGCACTTTGTCTTAAGCTTATGCCAGCTAATTTCTCCAACCATTCTTGATATCTACCACCAAAAGAACAGGTCACGTGTATTTTGAGATAATTGTAACTTCAGCTGATAGTAATATCAAATATAGGACTGGAAAATAAAAATGCAGAATTGTGGAATGAGTTCTTACCTTCCAAGTTCTTGTTGCTCTGTTCCATAAACTCGTACAGTTCTCATCAAAGAGAATGTCTCCTGTGCAACCTACAGAATAAGAAAGGAAAAGTGATAATAGGAAAAAATAGGAAATGAGGTGTATCTGAAATACTCAAAAATTAGTTTTCGGTTTTACTTCATTAGCAGAAGCAGTGATTTCTTGAATCAATTTAGCAGATTGCTTTTGATACCTATATAAGATAAGAAGTGCATAAAATTAACAGAAAATAAAGAGAAATCAGATCATATGGCACATAATTACAGTTTTGTTATGATAGAAGAACTCGAGTAATCTACACTAAAGACTTGAGCTTGGTTCTCTGTATGTATGCATTATAGGGGTTACGGGTAGAGGGCTTACTATCCAACTGACAATGGAAATGAAGAAGCTAGTCTAATCTAGTTCCTAGCATCATCTTCAATTTCATTTATTATCTCATGCTACGATACCCTAATCTCATAAAATTGAATCCACTCATAAATGATAAAATCTCCATGTAAACAGGGATTATTCTAAAAATCAAATTCTCCAAGTGACTGTAATTTACAAGTTCGCTGATTTTCCATCACTTCAAATAAGGCAAACTGAAGTTCGGAGAGTACAATCTTATCTGTATATCAAATAGGAACATGAAGAATCGTACCGGCCATATATAACCATGATGGTTGAGAGAGTGACACAAGTGGCCAATATACACAGTCCAAGTGGACGTGACAAAATCAACAAGTACACCAAAGCACCCGTTCCCTATAGGAGACAGTAATAAGATTCTAAACTCGAAGAGAACTGGAGAACATGCTTGAGATTTACTTAGACAACCAACCTGAAGAACATTACGAAATATCAGGTTTAAGTCATTTCCTATCACACGCGACACTTGTTGACAGTCTGACCCAAGCCTACTAGTCAAACCACCAATTGTTTCAGAGTCGAAAAAGGATATATCCTACAAAGCAAGTAGCTAAAAATCATTATTCACAGTGAGAAATAAATCATGCTTTGTGTTATGAAGACTGATATCAGAAACCATGTCGAGTCCACAATATTTTATAGCATATTATTTCAGGAACCTGAAGAAGAAGTGTTGAGTATAATTGTTCCCTCATTCGCTTGACCTGAACATTAAAATTGAAATTCGGTTTAACCATCAACATCAAAACTTAATAGAACCCAAAAAGAGAAACTATATCAGCAATATTTTCTTTTGCATTCTGTCAGTTGGGAGCCAGAAAATTTATCTTGTCAAAGATGTGACAATAATTAACAATGCCAACATAGGATAAATGAACCTACTCACTTCACAGCAATCAAAAGGTTAGTAATTAACAATTTTCCAGGCACCGCAGCTTGTTTTAGTAAATTATGCAATACTTATCTGAGAAAATTACCCATTGATGGACTCTATAGTTATCCATTCAAGTGATTTATCAAGAAATGTTTGGAACAGAGAACTTACAATAATGCAATGCCGCATTCTCTAAAGATTGAGAAAATAAGTAATAAAACGTTGGAATAATCTGAATCGAACAGATACCTTGACTATTTTCTCAATTTTTTTTTCATATGGAGAAGTAAAAATCGCTTTTTACCAACCCCTGTGAAACTCCAAATACAGGCTCTTTGCTTGTACATAGGCAAATTATAAGAAGAGTCAGTATGTCCACTCACCAGGATCATATTTGCAATTCCAAACAATCCACCTCGTATGCCACTGTGAATTTCAATGGAAAAAGGATAGCAGTTCATTGACTTGACGAGGTTATGTTGCAATATTGAAAATTAAATTAAAATATAAATAGATATAAAGCTAGGTGTGCAAAACATCCATGTAATGAGACTAGATGGTCTATAAGCTGGCCTTCCCTAGTGTGCGTATTAAAATAGGAAGGGAACTTTGACCATACAAGATTTTAACCTGCATATTCCCGAAGTGATACACAGCAGAACCAAAAGGCGCACATTCTGGTGGAAAACTGCAATCTTACTACTTTGTGCAGCAAAAATTGATGCAGTAAGATAGTGTGGAATGGAGATTTCAGAAAGCTGAGCCATAAGAAAAAAATTCAGCACTAAAGGCATAAAAGATAGCCAAGAGAGTTAATCTAAAGAAAGTGCGAACTCATTTTTAATGAGCAGCACGGCGAAACAAAGCAAGCTCAAATACGTCAAAATCAGAACAAAAAAATAAGCTTCACATCAGATGATTAAAGTAATTGATATAATCATTCTATCATAAAGTCTTAATCTTTAGCTGACACCAGATGGAATTAAATCACATTTCTTTACACGTGAGAAGAAGAAAGCAATTGAAAGGGCTAAAAAGTACAGGATTAAACTTACAGCAGTGAGAAAGAGGGCAGCAAATGCAGTAAAGATAACCCATCGATCTTGAGCTATCAATTCCCACATCTTTTTCAGCGCCCTCAAAACAGTCACAGGTTTCGCCACCATGACACCATCAACGCCCTCATTCGACAGCCTCCACCACTCCCCACCAGGCAATATATCCCGTATAAACTCAACCCATTTCTTCAACCATCCTTCCTCATATCCTTTCAAGGAACCCTCTTCCTCTTCATTTACAGGGTACCCATTAACTGAAACCGATTGTATTGAAGAAGGGTGATGAAATCTTCTATTCGAATTGAAAAATTGCAGTTGGGAGTTTTTGTGAGGAAAAAGCAGAATTCTATAATGGGATTTTAATCGGATTTTTGTTTGTTGAATTGGAAATGTGAAGGGGGGGTGGAGATTACACAAGGTGGACAACATTTAGGAATTTGAACGAGAAATTGTAATAACTGGAGAAAGTAAAGATCGTATATAGTGTTTTCTTTCTGTATTTTTCTGGGTGAGGAATGGGCGAGTTGTCACCACTCATTTGACGAAGAGTCGGGGGAGGAAGGAGTTGGTATTGGAGCTAAAGTCCAAGCACGTTCAAATTAGTTGCTTATTTTAAACGTAATATTTTGGCGTGGGAATGCTTCCAACCCAAATCAATTCAATTCAGACTTTGAAATCGAAAACAAAAATTCTCTAATCTATTTTGGGTTAAAAAAATTATCTTTCTATATATGTATTTTTTTGCTTGCATAATGCATATCAATAATATTTATAATATACATTATAATTGATTGATTTTTTTTCAAAATCATCGAATATATCCGATAGTTACCGACAAACAATTACACCAAAAATGAAAAGCAATGGTACAATCTAAGCCTCCATTTGACACTCATTAATTTCACTTTCTCTTTCTTATTTTCATTCTTATTCTTCATTTCAACCACACATTCTCCAAATAAAATAATATTACACACAAATCAAAAAAAATTCATCACTTTTCCACCACACATTCTCCCATCAATCACTATTCAAAAACTAATTCTTCCTAAAAAATGGGGGCCAAACACACACTTAATTAGATCCAGTCAAATCTCGAAGAGGCAGGTTGAGACA
>CAIGRH010256133.1:0-10128 GCA_903798295.1 Fraxinus nigra | reverse complement strand
AAGCTTGAATTTTGAAAGATTTGCAAGTTTCATAATGTTATAGTGTTATCACTATGAGAAGCGTTTCCCCATGAGTAAGAAATAGAAAATTAAATGTCGATTTAGATTAAGTAAAGAGAATAATAGTATTACCATTTGAGAACTCATAATCATGCGATGAGGTTTCTCGCTCTTATTGTTTCCAGACTCGAATATGCAAAACGTAGTTTGATCAAATTATACACAAAGAGATATCGGTTGGAAGATCAGAATTTAAATTGTATAAATGATTAAACCATTATGTATTATTTTCATTTTTTCAAGTGTCATAGTAACAACACTATAACCTTTCATGCTAATGAGAAGAATTTCTTAGCCTCATTAGGACCATAATGAGTAGTCATTGATGCTAACATTCTTAGAACAGAAGATGGAGGTTATAATTAAATGTCATCTAAAAGCACAGAAATTTGTTACTCCATAACGTGTAACTCCACATGTCCAATTGAAGAAAACATTAACCCATTAACCACACTAATTTCATTCAAACACACGGATCCTCTAGTTCACTTGGGTAACATTATATTCTTTTCTTATGTTCACACAAAAGAAAAGATGAGACCCATTTGAACACATACTCGTGACTAACACAATGGAAATGCCATAGATAGATTCTGATTAATACTTACAACCCCCACCAACCAAAAATCCTCATTTTTACTCAAAGAAAGCCTTTTTAAACTCATAAAGTGTAAATTGGAAAATTTTTAATAGAAGACAAAAGCAACATTACATCTAATGAATATGTTTATAAGCCACTTACTAATGAATTATTGAGATTTCCTTTCTACCCTAGGTAAATCTTGAAAATCCTTTTGGTCAAAGGAAATTGATTATAGTGTATCCTATCTAATGGTACGCTATTGGATCAAAGGATAAACACGTTGTTGATAAAAAGATGGTTTTCTTGCATGAAATGAAAATTGGATTCATGAACGTATCCGGAAAAAGATTTTCGAGTATTAGATAAAGAAATAATCTATTTGTCTAAAATTCAAATGACTATTTCTCTTAAACTTTTAAAGTATTTTTATTTTTGCGGGTTAGATATATGTGTAGGATTTTTTTAGGAGTCCAAATTTAGGACCAACATTTTAGGCAATATCTTGTCTCATACAATTGATTGTGTTGATTTGTGTTGTTACAAAAATCTATGTAAATTTACAAAACCACTTTGATGCCAAGTAAATTATTCACGTAAACAAGCATAATTTAGGTTACTTCATATTTTAAAAAACGATTGTAGTATCTATTAAATTCGACTTACTTTAGACCTCTAATGCCCTACGTACTCCCGAGCGGGACCAAGTTCATTCCTCCTTAAACTTGCTAAGCGCCAAACACAGGATAGGCCTCTCGGCAACATAACCATCACATCGAGTGTTGGTAATGGTAAAATTGATAATAGATTCAGTTCTCGGGTACGAATTAAAATTAAAATTTTAATTTAAGTTAAAATTTAATAATTAATTCAATCATATATACACACACACACACACACACACACACATATATATAATCTTTTAACCTCATTTCATCAACTTCGATCAGAATTTACTAAAATCTGATTTTAATTATCACAAAATAGGGGTTTAATAACAAATAAATTGCTGAAGAACAGATATAATAGGCCAAAAAAGAGGAATAAATTGACTTAGAATGAAGAGATTTGATGATAACGGATTTTTTCTAAATTTGATAATAGGGAAGATGTCATTTATGAAATCTTGACAACAATCTCCATTCAATATTTGAAACATGGAGCATTCCTTCCTCTCTCTCTTTTTTTTTTTTTTCATTTTCACTGCCTCAAAAAATATTTATAATGCACCATAATGATTCAAAAGCAGACAAAGTGGTTCAAAAGCAGATAACTCCAGAAAACCATTTCTTTAAGTAAGCTGAGGCTCAGTTTCGTTAAGATTAAATAAATAATTATAATGACTTGAACGATTAATTGTTGGCAGCAGAAAAATTAAACGTCTCTATAAAAATTTAGAACTGAATCAGTTTTCTTAATCATGGTAGTAACAATAAATAACTAAAGGGCGTTTCTTTTATAAAATCAGTGTGGTAAAGAAGATATTTATATACTCTACCAAGAGAGAGGTTTTAAACTCCACAGGATAAGAAGAAATGAAAACCAAAAATAATTGATTCAATAAAAGGCAAGAGTAAAAAAGAGGATAAGAAAACATACAAAGTCTGAGATTTTTCAAAATAAGCAAGAACCAGATTGACTTGATTGTGATTTCTCCTCTATAAGCCCATTCCAGTGCATCTTTTGCCCACAAGACCACTGCCTATAAAAAATATAAGGTATCAAATGGATAGTCTTGAACATGAATACATAATGAATAATTTTAGTATCATTACCTGTGTTATTCCAGAGCCAATCTTAAATTTGGATGAAGTTAATAGCTTAAAGGCATTACTTGGCTTGAGATTATATTCAAAAACCCAAAAAACCAATTACAGTAAAATCAACGTAAATAATTACCTCTCTAGCCGTATCAGCATTATGCAAGGAAAAACCAATATGGCTTTTTTGTAATGTCAACACACGTAGCATGTCCTCAAATTCACTCTTTTGTTATCAATCAATGTTAGCCTCGCCTATATTCGTTACAAAAAGCATATGATGCAATTCTTGTAATGAACATGCTGAAGTATGCAAAATAAGTAATCGTGTCCAGTGAAAATTATACAAATTGGAAAAGTACTTTACAACCTGATGAGCATATCAGGAAGAGCACTTAGACCAAGAGAAACATGCTTAATATGACTGCTATATATATATATATTTGAGCACGATGAAATTATAAAATTCTACACACAATCAAGAAACAAAAATGAGTTCAAAATACACAAAATTTGAAGTTCAAATTATCAGAAATCGACACGAACAAATTATTTATAAATACTAAATCAAAAAAGAAAATTACAAAGAACAAATAATACTAAAATGAAATAACTATGAAAAATGAAACAACTATGAAATTGACATATCTCAATTTTGCCCAAAATTTGAAGCTGAAATCACTAGAAATGGACACCTGAACGAATAACTGGAAAAATTAACTCCAGTTCTTATCTCACCTTCCCCATCTTTTACTTCCCCAACTCAAATTGTGTCGTGTATTTCAACACCACTAATTTTAGAACGAACTAAAACGAAAGCCCAGTAGAAACACCAATTTCAACTAATAATCCCAAAATTGAAGAACATCAACCTTGGTGGCTTGCTAGCAAGTAAAGCTGAAGATAAATAAATGACAAACAGAACCTCAATTTTCCTCCTTCAATATATTAAAAAAACAACGTGATTTTGCATATATCCATCCCAAAGCAAAAAAAGGTGATAGATAATAGTTGATATCTAAAATTTTGATAATTAAAATAATTTCTCATTGCATCCAAATGTGACATATGTTGATTCTCTTTCTATGAATGTTGAAAGCATGCGCTGGAAACACATAACAAAAATAATGGAAATTCAAAAAAAAAAAAAGTTTCGGCTATAAAATGTTGCATACTCCATGAAACTAATTCCTAAAGAGGCAGGATAAATGTAAAATAAGGAATATAGTCAACAAACAATTTTTAGCGGCTTACAATCAATTTCTTGGGGTCCTAAAAAAGAAGGTGATATGATTCTATATAGAAATTCTTCAAAATATTAAAGGAGCTTGTAATATCCAACAAGATATCACCATAGTCANGAATGTTGAAAGCATGCGCTGGAAACACATAACAAAAATAATGGAAATTCAAAAAAAAAAAAAGTTTCGGCTATAAAATGTTGCATACTCCATGAAACTAATTCCTAAAGAGGCAGGATAAATGTAAAATAAGGAATATAGTCAACAAACAATTTTTAGCGGCTTACAATCAATTTCTTGGGGTCCTAAAAAAGAAGGTGATATGATTCTATATAGAAATTCTTCAAAATATTAAAGGAGCTTGTAATATCCAACAAGATATCACCATAGTCATACCCTCATGCAGTCAAGAATAGCAAATTATCTATGATTTTTCAGTGAATTTTCCCCTTATAAGAGGAAACAAACATGAATCACGGCACAAAATATCTCCTACATTGTACACAATATGATAAATATTGTAGTTTCAAGCAGTGCCCGCCTTATAATGCATAAATGAAATGGATAATTCCCAAAAATACTTTGCTTCAATTGAGATAGATTTAAATTGGTTGAGAAGTCAATTGATCATATTATAATCACCAACATTCAACCACTAAAAGTTATTCAGAATTCAGAGAAGCCTGTTTGAAAATAAATGTGAATTCTAATTTCTGATTCACGATGAGAGAGCCAATAAAAAATTTCCATAACTTAATTGCTAATATACTTCTCAATAAATTGGCTAACGCAACACTATCTGCTTCGCATTTAAGACACTAAATAATTAAATGAGTTATATAGAGCATAATCAGATACAAATTTTAAAGAACTTACAGCAAAAGTGATGAAAGAGCAAGAATGGTTACCAATTGTAGAACTACCAGCTTCAATATTGCAGACACGGAGACTACTTTTCTTCTTAATCCATTTGGGCAACAAATTCAATTTACAAAACCTCGATGAACGGAAATTAAACCCTCTTCCAGCTAGAGTTTTCCTGTGAGCATTAAAGAATAGATGATCCATAAATATAATGTATGTATAAATAGGAAAAAAAAAAAAGAATTGAAATGATATAGATGATTAAAATAAAATATGTACGAGTACCTTGTGATGCTATAAAATTAAGGTAATTGTGGATGTAGAAAATACTCATTAAAACAAAGGTCAGCTGTAAGCTTTCGTCTATATATACTCATCTTGTCTGATGAAACTGTTTCTATTGGATATCACAAAACAAAACATTCTATGAACTTGATTATAAACATTGGCAGTTGGGCCTATTGGGAAAAAAATATGTTAGATGAAAGTAGCACTTATAAATATAAAATTAAATAAAATTGAGATATAATTATTATGATAAATAGTATTTGAGTGTTTACCCATTATTTGCACAAGATAAATAACGTACGATTTCAAATGTCATCTGTTTGTCTTTGTATTTTCTGAGATCTGGTATGCGGGATGAAAATGTTGGAAAGTACAATAATACATGATATAGTTAAATGTTATGCTTGCATGTGTTTTTATTTCATCTTCTGTATGTCTATGATTGCTGCAATCATATACCTGGAATCTCTATTCATGCAAATTAACAAGAAAAAGATACCAATTGTTTTCTGAATATGAACTTGGAATTAATAAGTAGTTGTAGTGCATCCATGGACAACCAGTAATTGGGAGGTTGCCAGTTATGTATCTTTCTAAACGAGAGGTGTCTACATCACTAAAAGAGAGGTGTCTACATCACTGGTATTTCTTCGTTGTTTGTTTACCATCTGCATGTGATGAGTAACACAATCTCTGTGAAATTTGAAGTTCATAATTGTATGTTCTTTAGAGAGGAAGGTGCAACAATTATTAATCAACTGTCTCAGTAAGCGTAATTCTAGGTCAATATGCTGATACAATATATAAGTGTAAATTAGATATATTGAATAAAGAAAAGAATATATGACTATAAATAAACTGTGCTGCACTAACCGCAATATTAATATCTATTGTTGGGTCCAATAAACTTTTCAATACATTTCTTCCGTATGAATTGTTGTTCCTAACTTCCCAATATGTACTGTACAATATAAATAAATCTGTCAGAAAATAAATGATATGTAAATTATAATATTAAAGTTAGCATGATAAAGTTCGAATTTGTTACCCAGATGGATGTTTTGCTATCCAATCTCTGATTGTGTGATATTTCTCCATATGGTAATCTTCTAAAGGATAAATCGAAACTTGTATCTTTTTGCCCTTACCTTTTTTTTCTTTGGGATGAAACTTGTGTTACATTTTGAACAAGTTGAAGTTGTTGAGAAGTTGAGGTACGTTGTGGTTCTCCTGTATTAGTTGCATTTTTATGATGAGGAATATCTTTGTGGAAGGAATCTATAACAGCTTCCATATTTGATTGCCAATCAGAGATTTTATTCAGCATGTTGATATTTTCTTCTTGAATATAAGATTTCACCAAAGTTAAAATGGTATCTACGTAGTGGTGCATGTCAGATTGCACGGTTTGGTAGAATTCTTGTTGTGAATGTTGTTATTGGTCAAAAGAATGTAGATAATAGTCATGTTGCCACTTTTGGTGTTGTTCAAATAACTCATTTTGATTTTGGAGAATTGCTTCATAGTGGATTTCTTGTTGTCTACATACATCTGACACTATATCTTCCCTAAATTTATTCATTATTTCTTCCATTTCCTCCCTAGTTATATAGTTAGTATTGATAGAAGTGGAACTTGGACTAGGTTCAACTGAAGCATGGAATGTTGGGGCATCAGGATCAATTGGGAAGTTGGTAGTGTCAGCATGGATTGTTGGAACATCAGGATCAATTGGGAAGTTGTTAGTGTCATCTTCGGCTTCTGGAATTGCTTGTGTCATATTGTTTATTTTTCCATTCACAATACGATCTAATATATTATGAGAGTTATCTTGGGGCAATGAAAGAGTTATGTACCAAAGTGTCCGTGATTCTTTTTCTTTAGATTGTAAGAATAGAAGCACTTGGATCTGTAATTATAATTGCAATAAAAGAGGAAATGATTTCTGTTAAATTTTTGTTCAAAATGTATGATTGAATATATAGTGTAGGATACGAAAGAAATATAACTAACTAATAAAATTACCTCTGGGGTAGTTAAGAATTGTTGGACTATTTGTCCTGACAATACTTTATTTGGTTTGCACTTATGTATTCTCCGGGCTTCTTCTGTTTTATACTCGGTCCGTCCAAATTTTTGCCCAATTTGTGGAAATACTTCATATATCCAATACTGGAAAATGATTAAATAAATATTAGACGTACGAGATATTTATTTATAAATAAAAGAAGTAAAAAATAAAAAATATAAGAGGAAAGTACCTGGAATGCAAGCGGATATCCATTTAATGCGTATTTATATTCGACTTGGTTATTTTCTGCATTCTTTGTATTCGTTCTAATTGTGAATGTTTCAATGAGTTCAACAAAGTATAATATGCTTTACGATCCCATGGATACTGAAGGAAATCTTCAAGATGTTCTACCATGTCTAGAGTTCTATAGTCAATGTCCCTCCCAGTAGGCTTTAAAATACATTCCACTAACATCACCAGTCCAAGTTTGAATTTATTTTGTTGATGTTCGCATACATGAAATGTTTTAGAAAGCATGTGCATAGTTATTCTTTTTCTACCATTAAAATACTGGTTTCGGAGCCTATCATTGTTCGCGTTTAGAGGCACAACAATGTCATGGCAGGGTAAGCTCGTAATGAGACAAAAATCTTGCATACCAAAATGGGCTAAAAAATCATCCATTTTACCCATACTTCATTGTTTTCCCCTGAATTGACAAATCTCATAAGAAATTCATGAACCAATTTACTGCTAAATTGTTGTTGTTCTTCTTCTCTATGAATAAATACATACAAAAATGCATAGAAATTAGAGCACATTAAGGATGATTGATCATCATCACTGTGAAGTTGTATGAAATCTTTAATGTATTCATGATTTGGGTATTGAGTAATTGTAGCCTAAAACCAATGATCTGGAGGTATTATATATGTCAGAGACATCTGTAGAAATAACCAATAAAATAAAACTTAGTTTTAAAAAATGTATAGTCATCATGGTACAAATTAATCTTATATATAAAAGGTGTAAAGATATAAGTAACTTTTTACTAAGTGTGTCAACATTGTATAATAAAACGAATGGTGTCCTACTTATTGGATGGAAATGATCCACCATAATGTGTTCTTATTTTTTCAATCTATAACCAAAAGAAGTCAAAAATTAAACAAACAAAGTGCATTTGGTTTTAATCTAGTTATCAATAAAGCAATAAGAATGTCTATAATAACACTCCAATTTAACTTCTTTAGAACATTCCTTAAATTCATTAGTTTAAAGATTATATTTCCAATTTCTAATAACCATATGTTTTTACCAGAGAAAGAAATAAAATGAGGAAGAAATAAACCAAAAATGGAAAACAATATTCAGTACGAAATTCAAATTTGTTTTCAATAGCATAAAGCCTAGCAACAATACATTCAGCAAACTGGAATGGCTATTGAGATGTGAAGAGAATGAAAAAAAATATATAGGCAACGACACTATGTCCGTTGCAGCCACCGGTGCCCGCACCGAGCAGATACCAGTTGGTGTCCACGTGGTGTGCACTGCACAAACACCACGATGTCGTTAGGGAACACCGGTGTTCGCAATGTCTGCAACGTGTCCGTTGCAGACACAGGTGTTTGCTACCGCACATGGGTATTTGCTCGTGTGTGGACATATGGTAAGTGCCGGGTGTTTGTGATATTTGGGTATAAAATGGTGGTGGTGAAGAGGGAGATAATTCTAGAGAGAGATGGGGTTGAAGACGAAGAGAAGCGTAGATCTAAGGATAGTAAAGTTGTGTGGGTGGGTGGAAAAGATAGAATTATATATTTTATTATATAAATATATAAATATAATTTAAAACAATGTTAAATATTCAACACTTTGTTATACAAAAGATAAGTTTTAAATATTTATTTAATTCAAAACAATTTTATATTAGACATAATTTTTTTGTTTTTGTTGAGGTTTAGATAAATTTTATGAAATTATAACTATTTTAGATATTTGATATTTTAGTTATTATTTAAGTAATATTATATTATTACTTAAATATTATATGAAAAATGAATTTGATATTATGATTATATTATTTTATTTTATTTAATTAAAAAATAAGTATTTAAGAAAATGTAAAACTAAAATATAATAATTGTGATAAATGAAATAAAAAAAGCAATGCAGAGCACAAGCTCTGCATTATACGGAGCAGTGCGGACAATGCTCCACAACAATGCGGAGCAATGCGGAAACTGCTCCGCATAATGCGGAGCTCATGCTCCACAACACTGTGGAGTTTCCATTAAGCAATAACATTTTTATTGCATACACTATACACAAACTGAATGTTTGATATATTTTTTGTACCTTCAAATATAGTTTATGAACACAAATAAACAACTAAATAGCATGAGATATATAAAAAAGTTGCATGTCAGACTTTACTATTATGAAACTGATACATTCACTTTACTTTAAATACATCAACTTCTTACGGCCCACAAAAATCCCATATCGAAGTTATAATAGTTATGCAATGCTACAACATTTTGTATAATTGAGTAAGAAGTTATTGACGCAAAATAAAGTACACAACTTCTACAAAAAGCTACCATTCACGATTCTCTTTTAAGTTGAGGAAATTGCTTTGTTGATTTTTTTTCTTTTTCTGATTTGTCTTAGCAGTTATTATTGGTTTTTCAAAGAGTTCTTTTTGTGGTCAATGGATGGATTTCTTCATTCTCTGTGGAAGATTCAGTGACTTGGCTGCACATCGCGTTTTTATTTTTCTATGTTTTCCTTCAGTTTGATCTTCAGAAACACTGTTATTACTGATCACGGTGATGATTTCAAATCGATACTTAGATGGAGTGTGCCGTTTTTCTGTCACTTTCAAATAAAACAAAAGTTCTATTTGGCTTTCTAGTCTTGTGATCTTGTTCAATTATGTGATTGGTGTAAATATGTATCAATAAATTAGTATTATTTTTGTTTGAAATTATATTTTAATATTTGAGAGGTAAAAATTTTACATGTGGAGAATAATTCATTAATATATTAGCATTTGTTTGAAGCAATGTTTCTACAGCATCTCCAATGATGGTTGCATCCAATGATGCTGACTTGTCTTCAAGGTGAATCAAAGCATATGCTCTATGAAGAATAAAAAGTTTTAATCAGGAATATCTATTGTATAATGTGTAAATTAAAAATTTTAGTAATATTTGGACGAAAAATAAAACTTTTAGTAAACATTTAAATATACTTAAATTACCTTGAAACAATCTTTGCTTAGCCATATTTGCAAAATCTACACTTGTAGGTTTC
>CAIGRH010256117.1:0-13215 GCA_903798295.1 Fraxinus nigra | reverse complement strand
CATCATTAGATATGATAGTGTCCTACAAACATGAGAGAATTGATTAGCAACGAAATGGTAATGAATATATATTTTAGGGAGAAGGAAAATGACAAAGTTGAATAGAATCAGTACATGGAATTTTTCTGTCATTAGCACATTTGCAGGACAGCCCAAGATTTCTACACATGAAAAATAACATCGTTAAACATTGAAAAACAACAAGATTTCTACACATGAACTAATAATGATCGTCCATCAGCTATCATGTTGTGCCAAGTCCATCAACTGATGATATGTGGCAATCAGATTATTCAAATCCCATGCATGGGAAAAATAAAAGAATCAATCAATTAAGTAGATTGGCCAAAAATGTGTGATTTAGGAGGTACAAAAAGTCACGAAACAAAATATGCATAATGGGAAATCAATACTAAATCTATTCTTGATAAACAATTCTCTATAGTGCATAATGGGAAATCAACACTAAATCTTTTTTTGATAAACAATTCTCTATAGTGCATAAAATTCTCTATATGGGAGCTGCAAGGTTGTTAAATCCACAGGGGGTTTCGTAAGTTTTGTTTCTGCCTTCACACGATCTCCTTCGAGTAAAATGGACCTATTAGCCTGTTAGAGAACAATGTAAGCCACACCCTATGGACTACCTAGCATCTGTACATAAGCTCAGCCAGCCGGAGGTAATATCATTCCTAAAGCGTGAAGTGGAAGTGGAAAGAGGGAATGAAGTAGTGGAACAATGAAGCAAAGATTTATTAAGATAATTGTTCTAATTTTTATTGACTTGGCAGCAAGACGCTAACTCAAGAAAAAGTTCAGCATATGAAAACAGAGGCACCTATATCTTTGTTTCTTTGAGACTAACAGCAGGTAAACTTAAATCTGTAGAGAAATAGTATCAAATAACTATATAATACATTCAAAATGTTTAACACCTGAATCCCAAGTAATAAAAATATTAAAATACTGACTGAAGTAGAGGAAAACCAATTTTTCAAAATCAAATTGTCCCTCAACATTATCACAATGTGATGAAAAAACACATTCCATGAGTTTCTGCGATACAAGTTTAGATTATAAGTTGTGAGTCTTATAGAATGTGTGGATATAAGTGGATAAAAGTTTTGGGACAAACTACTATTAATGGCTTGTTATGGAAATAAAGTTTGAAGCTTGCACGTATGTTTCAACCACTTCTCATCATCTCTTTTTTGCAAAGGGAAACATCGATTCAGTAAAGGAGGGGACAAATTTGACTGGAACGTCTTAGAACTAATAGTAGAATCTTCACTTGCATTCGCTTCCCTGTTTTTTTTTTTTCATTGTTTCAGTAGAGTGCAAAGTATAAATGCATTTGTTAAATGGTTTTCAAACTCGATATTCTATATAAACCTTGGTTTTAGGCATACACACGTTTCCAGAGGTGAAAAATAAAACCAAAAATCAAGGCAATGAGAATATATTAACTTTTGCCTACAAGAAGTAATACTGACATTAATTGCCCTCAGAAATAAATATATCATATCAAGCTCAGGTCCTCTTTCCAACATTCTTTTTACATGGCTTCTGATTCTATCTTAGAGTAGTAAAAGTGAAGGTATTAAATTAAAATTAAAAAAAAAACGTGTAAACAGCAAAACAAAGAACTCAAAAAGGGGCTTTAATTTCCAACAAATGTCCAATAAAAACTAAAACCAATTGAAAACATTTAATAATCTTTTCAAGAATGCATTCAACGAACAGTTTCCAGATTTTTGACAANGAATATATTAACTTTTGCCTACAAGAAGTAATACTGACATTAATTGCCCTCAGAAATAAATATATCATATCAAGCTCAGGTCCTCTTTCCAACATTCTTTTTACATGGCTTCTGATTCTATCTTAGAGTAGTAAAAGTGAAGGTATTAAATTAAAATTAAAAAAAAACGTGTAAACAGCAAAACAAAGAACTCAAAAAGGGGCTTTAATTTCCAACAAATGTCCAATAAAAACTAAAACCAATTGAAAACATTTAATAATCTTTTCAAGAATGCATTCAACGACCAGTTTCCAGATTTTTGACAACGAATTTGAAACACGCATTAATTGAAGCATTTATATGCTGAAATAGCGATCCAACCATAATAATAATAATAATTAAAAAAGAAGGGTTTTAATCAGAATTCTGTTAGTGTAAGGAAATAGCTCAGCTCAGCCCACCTACCCCACTCCAAAGCTGTTGGTAAAAGAGGAAATGAAAAGGGTCCCTAGGTGATTAGAGATAAATTTAGGCAAGTACGACAAAACTCAAAAGAACATATTTATCTACAATTCAATCAACAAAGGATAAAATAATTCGAGTTGCCTTGTTGCTAAGGGACAAAACGGAGAGATGGTTCTTAGAAATAAATTGCAAATCATGACAAGGTAGAAAGATATCCAAGGAGTTTTCTCGTCAGGGCCAATTTTTTCATTAATATATCCCAGAACATTAAAAAATCAATTAAATATTCAATACATGATGATGAAAACATATCATGCTCACAAGTAAATTGGAAATTTTATAGTGAGGAAAATGAAATTGGCGTCAAAAGGGAAGTTTTACACTCACGAGGACAGGTAAATTCTGGAGAGGTTGTATGCTTGCGGAAACCAAATTTGCAGCCTGCAATGAGTAAAACATTAAGTAGCAAATTTAGAAAAAAAAAATTAAGAAGAAAAGATAAATAATTGCGATAAATCAATAATCAGACGGTAAATTTTTCAAGTCATTACTTTATTCAATGTCCTCAAGCACATTCTCCACCACATAAAGGACAAATCTATTAAAACTACCAAAAATTAATGTCAGTGTACTTTTAGTAGTATATATCAAGATTTTCCCTTTCTTTCCCCCAATCCCTTCATTCCCCTTAAACCAGTGCGATAATATTTATTATGTGCATATAGTTATAAATTTCACCACAAGATTATACTATGTGTGCTCTTTAACATTGGATACCCAAGTAGATTGGTCTTCGCATCTTCTTTAGGGGTCTGTCTTAGGGAAACTTTGCTTTTATAATTCCAACCAAAAGAGAGAATTAATGTTTCTATGATTATTTTTGCAATAACTAAGATAACCTGATCCTAACCTTTTAGTGTTAGTGAATAATTAGCGCATTAGTTTGTAGACACGATACTAA
This sequence comes from Fraxinus nigra, assembly GCA_903798295.1. NCBI lineage: Eukaryota > Viridiplantae > Streptophyta > Magnoliopsida > Lamiales > Oleaceae > Fraxinus > Fraxinus nigra. Next base: position 10,048 of record CAIGRH010256117.1, on the reverse strand, counting down.
ATAGATCAAATTGCTCCTAAGATAATTGGGGAGGAGTCATAAGTTCTTTCACTTTTATCTTATATTAATTAACCTTTGTGGGTAATGCCAGAAGTGAGGAAGATATTTCGATCCAAAGAGCTCATTGGAAAACGAAAATAGTCATTGATAGCACAAGTGTAATACTTTCAACCAAATCACAACATTCCCAAACAGAGATATTTAACCAGCAATTGTTCGCCTGGTAATTTAGAGCCCTTTTCTGAAGATCTTTTGGCAACAATGGATGCTAAGGATATTTCTCTTCCATATACTACAAAATTGTGGTCTCCGGTCAACAACATCTTTTGATAGTAACATGGAATATACCAAATTAACGATTAATCAATTCTATTTTGCTATAATTAATGAAGAAATTCACCAGTAATATAGCAAAAGAGTCTGCAACTACAAAATCACCATCCACAAGTACTGGCACGTATCAAATTGGATTAAGCTTCAAAAACTCTGCAATCCTGACAAATAGAAAAGTGTAACAAAAAATTAATATGATAATAATCAACTGAAGCTACATCTAACTTAGCAATATAGATAAGAAGTTTATGTCAACATTTATACATAATTGAAAGAAAAAGGGGGTGAAAGGGGAAAGAGTCAAACTTGGAGATTTCTAATCTCCTTTGAGCAAGTTAATTGCAATATACTCATAATTTAGCCATGTTTATTCATTTCAAGGTTGCGTTTGTTTCATTCATTATATATATATAAAAGCTAAAATAATTTTAGCTTTTTTAAGCAAAAACAAATTAAGAATTCAAATTGATGAAGAAAAATCAAAACCTTTTAATTTGAGAGCAATTCGAACGCGGCAAGAACAAGAGCTTTGCCAGTATGAATAGAGGTTCAGCTTTTTTGAATCCTCACCAGTGCCACTTGCCAAAATATAATTATAAAATGTGAAATTCCATTAACACAAAAATCGAAGTTGATATTAAATTCAAGAAATCTACCATAATTAAAAAATGTAAAATTTCATTAACACAAAAATTAAATTTGAATAAACTTTAGAAAAAAAATGTTCCCACACGAGCTGGAAGATTATCACTGCAGGAAACCACTATGAAGTCAGCAACCTCACCAGACGGAAACTTCAGAAAAAAAGATATAAAGCTGTTTATTGTCAAAAAGAAATGGATTTCATGTTCATCAAGAAAAAAAATATCCCAAACTACCTTTGGAATATTTGACCAAAGGTAAAGCTGTTTATTGTGAGAAAGATATAAACTTTACTTAGCATCAACTGAGGAAAGTTTGTCCACTCACTCTCTTAGATTTGGATTATATTGTAATAATCGATGTTGCATTAAGAAGACTTTAAGGGCTCATTCACAATGCTTTTGAGTGTATACAAGATGCATATACATTCACGCAGAATATCATATGCGTTTTATACATTCACGCAGAATATCATGTGTGTTTTATACATTCACGCAGAATCTCATATAAACAAGATGAAGCCTACAACAAAAACAAAAATTAACAAATTAACGTGGTCCTGTGGGCGAGGGTGGAGGTGCCAGGAAAAAAAAAGGTTAAAATTATTGGGATGGAACTTGAAATTAAGCAGTATATAGAGAGAAATCAAAGAAAAAAAGGAAAGGGGAAGAGGGGGGAAATCACGGTGCCTCGTGTCTCTGTCAGACACGGAGGCTCCGTGTCTCACAAAGACATCGGCAGTCTCTGTGACACAGAAGCAACGTGTCTCACAGAGACACGGCTCGTCTCTCTGTGCGCCTCTACAACGGAGACGGTGTCTCGTCATCTTAAATTAAAAACCAAAAAAGACTTACCTTTCCGGTGGCTTCCGGTGGGGCGGTTTTCGGTCGCGGTGACTCAGTCACTATAATTGTGATTTAATTAAATTATTTGGGGATGGATGAAGGGAATGGGTGAATATAGTTGTTGATGACTGTGGATGAAGGGGATGGGTGAATGTGGTTGTTGCAAAGAGTGAAACACGGGGATAGGATAGAGAAAGGGTTGGACATTTTTCCTCTCGCAACATAGGGTTTCTTCGTTTCACGATTGGGCAAATAGATAGAGGAATCAGACGAGGCCGTGTTGGGATTTATCTTTTTTTTTTTAATGCCAAAATGACGTCGTGTGAAGCAAACGAAAGTGTGAACAGTGATATCAAAAGTGTCTCTTTTATTTGGTAGTGATATTCCCTTAGTAGATAATATTAAACATAACCCACTTAGTTTTAGTCAATTGTGTGATGAATGTTATCGTATCAAATTTGATTCTTCTATGTACCTTACTGAGGATACTACATCAAAAGAATGTGATGTTTTCTAGGAAGCCGAAGTAAGGATATTTATGTTAAAAACACTAAGTTTGAATGCGTAAAAAAAAATATTCATTAGTTTGAATATATAATACTTGGTTATGGCATAAAAGATTATGTCATGTTAGTATATACCTACTTTCAAAATTTGAAATTTGAGAAAGACAACATTTGTGATGCATAGAAAACAAGTAAATAGTTCTTTTAAAATTAAAGCGACATTCTTCAACTAGAAAATGTTTTTAACTTCTCCACATGAATATTTTTGGATCATCTAGAATCACAAACTTAAATGGTAAACATTTTACTTTCGTTATAATTGATTATTTTTCTAGATTTACTTGAGACCCATTTTTTAACCTAAAAAAATTAATTTGCAGTTCATTTAAACATTTTTCTTAAAAAGTTCAAAATAAAAAGGGATACACTATTAGGAGTGATCATGGAAGAGAATTTGAAAATACTGCATTTAATGATTCTTGAAAAAACTTATGGCTATGAACATAGTTTCTCGGCTACTAGAACTTCTCAATAAAATAGTGTAATAGAGAGGATGAATCGTACATTGTAAGAAGTAGCTCGAACTATGAAAATGGATTACCACAATATTTTATCTTCAGAGCCATTAACACAATTTACTATATTATAAATAAAGTTTTAGTTAGTTGAAAGAAAACTAAAGCCCCCTATGAGTTTTAGAAAAATAGAATTCCAAATTCAGCTATTTCAAAGTTTATGGTTGTAAATGCTTTATTTTAAGCACAAAAGAAAATTTGATTCAAAATTCAACATTGAAATCTTTCTAGGTTACTCGACTAGCAACTTATAGAGTCTTTAACAAGATAACTATAGTCGTTGAAGAATCTATGTATATTACTTTTGATGAAACTAATCATCTTGATCAAGAGAAATGTATTGATAATGATATACGTTTGGAGATTCCTTTTGAAGAAATAAAATTCAAAATCAAAACAAGGAAGATCCATGTTGAAGACCAACATGAGGAAGAAGCAAATATAAATGAAGAAGAATCTTTTGAAGTATAAAGTGATCAATGTCTACCTAAATAATGGAGTCAAACAAAGTGCATCATGGACATGCTCAATAAGTTTGAAATGGATGAGTTGAAATCATGAACACTCTAATGAGCTCATCAAAGAAGCTAGACAAAGATGATCAATGTACTTCCATAATATAACAAAATATAGAGGTATGAACATATATGTCCTTTACTTAATCGCAAATAGACTCAATATTATGTTTAGTGTGTGATTATGTGCTATATTTTAACTCAATACTCAAGAATCACATTTTAGTGCTATAAAACGAATTTTAAACATCTTAATGACATTAAGACATTACTACGTCTATGATATTCTAAAAACACCCAAAAGTGGGATATTGTATTAGAATTTGTGAATAAGAAAAATCAATTGACCGATATTCTCTCTAACCTCTAACACTTGATAGATTTTCATATATTCAAAGAGATTTGAGAATTATCGATGAATTCAAGTAGTTGGTTAAATTGAATTCATATTAAATGTACTTGTATGATTTTATGTGCATAATTTGTTGGAATTTATATAAATTTTACCCAAATGATTATGCTTTTGTCATGTTATCACTCATACTTTGATTTTTATTTTACTATAAATGTGATGATTATCCTCTTATTCGAACTTGTATATATTTGGCATCTTGTGCTTAACTTAAAGAGAATATTTATGGTTGATTTAAAGTTTTGATCTTATATACAACACTCTTCATCTCATATATGCTTTAGCTTTTATTGTTTCTTGTGATCGTCTTTCGATCTTAAATGCTATACATTTTTTCTCATGCCAACATGAGAAAATGAAGTGAGATGATTATGCATGCTTTGATTTAAAAATATAATATGCTTGGAATATATAAAAAGGGGAAAAAGAGGGGAATTCATTTATATGCTTTGAATGTATGGTTATTGATTTGTAAAAGATAGGGAGAATATGAATTACATAATAAATTTATAATGTATATTCCTTTATCAATATGGTATCAATTTTTTAATCTTACCTTACAAATCATCTTGTTTGTCATAATAATGGAAAAATTGTTGACCTATGGTTGATTTCATCTTTAATGTTTTGACTATAACAAATAATATTAATATTATTTATAACAATTGATTTTGAGTGTTGATAGTTTAATATTAAAATCAATCAATCATTGCCAAAATCAACATATAAATCGGACTCGAAATGAAGATCAAAGTAGAAGCTAAGCATTCAAATCAAATTATTCCACACGAGAACTTAAAAGACAAACATCAAGAAAAAGTAAGATCAAAGAGCATGAGAGATGATGTTAAAGAAAGATTAAGACGAGAAGTCTAAGAGGCAAATTTCGAATTAAGATAAAAACTAGATTTCTTAATATAAAGGTACTAATAATTTGATATTTAGTAATGAATGATAAAAGCTCAAAAATCGTTTTATGTACGAAAATATTATTTCATAAAAACACTTGCATAAAAAATTATTTTTCAATTTCAAATTGATATTACTTACTCATTCAAAAGTCCACATTTTGCCAAAAAAAAAAAAATTGAAAGTCAAAGTTAGCCGAACGTCTAGTTCGCCAATGGTTATTTTTTTTTAACTGTTCTTATTTTTAACGCACAACGACTAATTTAGTCATCTGATTCAGTGGTTGATGTCCGGTTGTGCGGAAACTTTAAACGTTTTGACTGCTATAAATACTACTTCACCATACATTAATAAACAACTAAAAGAGAGTTTTCTTGTTAAATATATTTGTGAAAAACCTTCTTTGAGCTTACATTTTTACATTAATTTTATTTACTTCTTCATAACAAAAACTTTGATTATTGAATCAAACTTTTTGAATTATTTCTCTAATCAAAGTTTTTTATTTCTCTTTATTCCTAAATTATATTTTTGAAGAAGATTTTTGCACTTACCTTGTAAAAACTTTTCTACTTCTTCATATTGAAAACTTTGATTAATTGAATCAAACTTGTAAAATCATCATATTCATCAAAGTTTCTCATTTCTCTCTTATTAGTTAATTTATCACAATTATTCATTAAAGAGAGATATATTTTGAGAATATTTTTGAACCTACATTGTATTTATTTCTTTTCCATCTTTTCATTGAAACATTTTGATTGATTGAATCTAATCTTTTATTATTGTATTCATTAAAGTTTTTAATATAACACTTGAGCTATCATTTATTACTCTTCATTGAAGTGTTAGTCTCTCTTAGTATTTTACTTGTTTGTATTATTTATCAAGAGAGGTATTCCATTGTAAAATCACTTTGATAAAGTGCGGGTCATGTTGAAGTTCCTTAAAGATCAATATTGTTTAAAGATTTGTGCTCCATGTTGTAAGTCACCTTGTGAGTCATATTGAGGTCTCGTGAAAGCTCAATAGTATGTCGTGTTAAGGTCTTGTAAATCTCAATATTGTATAATGGTCGATTTTCCTTGTTTTAAGTCACCAGAAGTATTGTAAAGGGTTGGATTGCACCATAAGTCAATCAATATAGTGAAAAGGACTTGCTCATGTCAAAGAGCTTAGTAATGGAGGACGTAAATCATTGTTTTGGAACGAATCTCCACAAGTATATTGTTTGCATCATCTCTCCCTTTTACTTATCGCATTTGTATTAGTTCTTATTATTTAAATTAATTTATTTAATATTTACTTACTTGAATTTAGATTAATTCTTCGAAAAGATTTTGAAAACCAATCCACCCACTTTTGGTTAGTTATGCTTGAGCTATCAACTATGAGAATATTTGGAGAAGAAATACAAAACTGAAGACACCGGAACAAAGAAGTTCATCATCATGAAATTTTTGGACTATGAGATGGTAAGTTTCAAAACAATCATCAGTCAAATATAAGAACTACAAGTTCTTATTCATGACACTCATGCTGATAATGTCTCAAAGTGAATCATTTGAAGTGACTGCAATTATTGAGAAATTTCCACCCATGTGAAAAGATTTCATCATGCACAAACGTAAGGAGATGAACGTTGAAGAACTCATCGTCGTGTTGAGGATTAAATAAGATAATAGAAAGTCGGACAAGTGTATTGGAAGTCATATACCACAATCAAAGGCAAATGTAGTGGAAACCAATGAAAATAACAAAAAGAGGAAACATTCCATCGAATTCTTCAAGCAAGTAAATAACAAGCCAAAGAAGTTTAAGAGAAATTGCCACAATTGTGGAAATGTTGGATATCACTCTATTGAATGTCACAAACTAAATAAGCAAGCCCAACCAAATATCATCGAATCTGGTGCATTACTGATGGTATATCAGATATGAACTTGTCGATCGTTGTTTCAGAATGCAATAACATTGGGAATCACACGGAATGGTGGGTTGATACATGTGCTACCCATTACATTTGTGCTGATAAAGGAATTTTCTCATCCTACAATCCAACTAATGATGAGAAACTATTCATGGGGAACTCTTGAAGTTCAAAGGTTGAAGGACAATGAAAAGTAGTGTTCAAGATGACTTTGGGCAAATAATTTAGCCTCAACAATGTACTTCATGTGTCGAATATTTGCAAAAACTTAGGGCCCGTTCGGTAGGGATTAAAATTGAAAAACTATTGTTGACTTTTATTAGACGAGTGAGACCCAATAACGACCATATTTTCAATTTTAATTGGATTTTAATCCCTAGCAAACGGGGCCTTGGTGTCGAGTTCTTTACTTAGCAAGAATGACTTCAAACTAATTTTTGTATTTGATAAGTTTATACTTACCAAAAATAATATGTATGTAGGCAAAGGTTATGTATGCGATGGACTATTCAAAATAAATGTCCTTAATATCGTACGGAATAATTCGAAGTATAAAATATCTTCTTCTACTTATTTTCTTGAGTTGTCTAATTTATAGCATTATAGATTAGGACATGCAAACTTTAATTGAACAAGAGGATTAGGAGCTTCTTATTTTATATGATCTTCGGAATGAGGATGAAGGGCTACATTGAGATAAAATGTTCTTCCTCATTGAATTCTATCTGTTATTGGTTTTTGCTGTCAATTCTTTTCTTTTTTGAATGGGGTTTCTTCATGTGGAAGTGAAGTAATGACTTAGTGGTGAAGTGTGGATGGTGTAGTTAGTGTAATGCAAATGTTTGTCAAAATGTGTCAAAGAGAAATGTAGTTTGGTTAGTTATCTTAGATGTTTGTTAATCCAACACTGATCATACCCGTTGAAAGTGGAATTGTTTCTAATAATTTGGTTTCTAATGTAATGTATTAACGTTTAATATGTTGTGATGCATCTAAGAAAGGAGACGAAAAATGGACGAAACGAGAGCCAGGAAGGAGCTCAGGAAATTGAAGTGATTCCCTACTAACATAGAGTAATGAAATATATAGGCACAGTCCGCCGTTGTCATTACAAGCTAATATTAACTTCAGTTGTTCGCCATCGAAAAACACTATCACAAATCCATGTACATATTATGAAGTCTTCCTAATTATCAGTATAACTATATGTACATACCAGGTACCTTGCATCCTTATAGTTCATAATTTGAATGAAAATCCTTTAACCAAATGATGAAGTCACAGTCGCTACTAACTTGAACTTTCAGATTTTGTTATTAGGCTGAACCTAGATTGAGACTGGCAATCCTTCTGCCCGGAAAGACGAGTCTATGGGTTAGTATTGAACAAATCACTGATACAGCTTTTCTATTCTTGCCAAGATGTTGCAGCAAATCCCCAGCAATATTGTATAAATGGATACGAAAGGGACATTTTCAATTCAACAGCAACATGTTCACATTTATCTGCCTTCACTGCTGAGTGGAATGGAATGCTGTTTTCCTCCTTTCTTTACTTTTTAACAGGCCTGAGAGTCGAGTTGAAATTGTGTGACCAAGATTCTTGATTGTTGCTCTATTAATTGTGTACAAGACCAAATTATTTCCAATTGCTTTTGTTCTAAATCATTCAACATACAACAACACAAATGAAAATTGGAGTAGTTGTCTCCAATATACGAATATTATAGCAACTGGGTCGATAAGCTTTAGTTCTTGGCCTTTAAATTTCTAATCTTTCAATCTTACAACTTGGTCTCGATGGACTGTTTTCGTCTTAGTTGTCATAAAAAAAAACTCATTTTTTTCTTTTTTTTTTTTGTTGAAAACGTGTCAAGCATTTTTATGTTAAAATAAAAAGAAATACCTACAAATGGCCTTTCAAAAATGACCTTTGACCGTTCAACGGTAGTAAACTATCAAAAATACCCATAAATAAAGAATTTACAACTAAGTTATTATAGTATAAAGAAAAGAACAATTAAGTCCTAAAGAATTATTTTAATTTCAGAATTATAATATTTTCTCAAATTAACTTTAAAACCATGACCGATAAGAATTATAAGATGAAAAAACCTAGAACTAAAAGAGGTCCTTACAAGATTAAAACAATTGCGAAAAATAAAAAAGAAATCAATAACAATTGTTTGCATATCAAGAAATATTAAAATGCTTCAAAGAAAACCTAATAGAAAATTTTGCTAGAGAGATTGTGAGATCCATAATCATAAAAAATATACAGGATATTATAGATAAATTAGGAAAAAGAATAAAGAATATCTCAAAATATAATTTACCTCTTGAGTCAAGTATAGACATAATAACAGATATTGATATTATAAATTCTCAAATATTATTAGACTTTGAAGATTTAGCCCCCGTTGGACACCCATTAATTTCTCTTTCTCATTCTTCATTTCAACCACACATTCTCCAAATAAAATAATATTACACACAAATCAAAAACTTTTCATCACTTTTTCACCACACATTCTCACATCAATCACTATTCCAAAATTTCTATTTTTCTCAAAATGGGTTTCAAACAGGGGCTAAATAGAGACAAAAACAGATTTCCTATAGAGACAAATATACATAGTTATGCANAAAATGCTTCAAAGAAAACCTAATAGAAAATTTTGCTAGAGAGATTGTGAGATCCATAATCATAAAAAATATACAGGATATTATAGATAAATTAGGAAAAAGAATAAAGAATATCTCAAAATATAATTTACCTCTTGAGTCAAGTATAGACATAATAACAGATATTGATATTATAAATTCTCAAATATTATTAGACTTTGAAGATTTAGCCCCCGTTGGACACCCATTAATTTCTCTTTCTCATTCTTCATTTCAACCACACATTCTCCAAATAAAATAATATTACACACAAATCAAAAACTTTTCATCACTTTTTCACCACACATTCTCACATCAATCACTATTTCAAAATTTTTATTTCTCTCAAAATGGGTTTCAAACAGGGGCTTAATTAAAAACCTATAAATGAGGAGACCTATCATGAATAGATTACCACAAGAATATAAGAAATTAATATTTAATTTGACTTTAAGATTTTATATAACTATAACAAATAATAGATTGGATCTTGATAAATTAAAAAAATACAAAGAATACACGGCTATTTAAAATTTACTAGATTTTAAGATTTATTTGATTTTTGTTCGCTCAAAGTAGCACCCCCACATTTTGGTATCAGAGTTATAAAGATCATGGACATTACAATTACAAAAACAAATTGGTATTACAAAATAGAAGAAGAAAAATGACGTTATATATTTTTAGAACCTACTTCTAAGAAACTAAAAATAATAAC
>CAIGRH010256105.1:0-12357 GCA_903798295.1 Fraxinus nigra | reverse complement strand
AAAAAATTTATTATTTTATTTATTAATTAATTTAAAATAATGTTAAAATGGAAGAACGCATAATTACACATGGTTCGTATAGGCACATGCTTATAATATTTGATATTTGATCGAAATGCATTGTTACGTATTTTTACACATTTTAGAATATTGCCAAAAAGTATATGGGTTTCGGTCAAAAACGAGTGTGAATCCTTTTTGAGTTATGTAGGATTCATTTGGTCTCGGCCGGCAAATTAGGAAGCTAATCATGATTCCATTTGGCAAATTAGGATGGAAATGAAAGCCGTGGTAATTTTTTTGTTCTAATCAATAATGTTATGTAGCTTCAAGACTGACATTTGTTAGGTAAAACTTTTTTTTTTTCAGATTTTAAATTGGTTAAACTTAATTTTTAACCACACATTTCGGATCCGTAATTTTTTCTACTCTTTAAAGAAAAGTTTATTAGCGTTTAATGGTCAACGTAAAATTTTGTTACATCTATTATGTGAATCTTACGTCGAGGTATTTTGTACTAACAACACGCTGCATTAAACTTTAGTAAAGCAAAAAGTGGACGAATACCAATTACAGTACCTATCAACCAGAGAAGAATCCCTTCTAGTAGAGTAGTATCGGACATTTCCCTCCACAGTGCATAAAAGTAAAACTTTTGCTGATCGCATTCTCACGTGTTACAATGTGCAATCTAGTTTTTGTTCACATAGGTGTGTGAGGTCATTATATTTATTATCAGTCTAAAAGAATATATGTTTGATAAGTTATTTTCGGTGAATTAGTCTCTTTATTACATTCTAATATATATATATATAAACGTGAATATCCGAATCAGTCTGAGCGCACCTCAACTAATTCCACAAGGCCCCGAAGTTTACGATAGTGTACTTATATCAGTGGCTTTGAGGGGAATCGAACTAGCTAATCAAACTCTTGAATTTGAGTAGCGAAACTTTAGCATTCAGGTAACCTAGAAACTAATCAAATTCTACTAATACTTTAGTTGTTCAGCCGTCTACTGAAATCCAATGCAGATTTGGTCTTACATTTAATTGTTGAGAAAATTCACAAAGAAACCATTTCTCAATGACCAAGAACTCGCACTTGCCGCAGGACAGAACTATGTAACGAGGGTATACTGACTGTACAACTTTAACCTACAACTGTTTTATTGTTAAGCAAATGAAGAATCTGTGACAATATCAGCATTTTGAATTGTAACAAAAATGACTTCCGCACTTACAGTTGATGGATTTTCATACCTTGTATATATGCATGCAAAAGAGCCTCCTGATACGAGACATTTTAAGAAGTCCTATGTAATTGTCAATATCCAGTATTGACCTTGCAACTTCATTAAATTGGAAGAGGTTGAAGGTTGATGGGGACTACGAATATAATATGAGAAAAAATTCGCCTTTCTACTCTTAGCGAATGCCCATACCCCTGTTGGCAATTCAAAATCAGGTTTATATATATTTTGTGCATTCAAATCGAATAAAAACATAAAGAGAACAAATCAAATACCTGTTAATCCCAGAAACAGGACCAACTTCCTTTCTCCCATCAGTGCCGCTTTGAAACTGCCTCCCTCCAACGGAGGTTAGCTTTTGTTTCACTACTTGTTTTATCTATTAAAGTAAGAAAACCAGCATATAATTACGACAGGTAAGACTAAAAAACTCACACATGAGACTATAAAACTTCATTAATGATATTAAAGTACAAGAAAGTCACCTCATGTTCTTGCTGGAAGGAACTCCATCTGTTCTCTTTTGATCCCTTTTAACAAAAATAAATACTCAATCAAGAATATCAAATTGAAGTACTTCACAAGTAATAATTAATTTACGAATAAGAATGAATAAATGGAACCTTAAAAGATTTGCTGATAGGCAATGGCAATTTTGTCTGTGAACCAGCAGTTGGTTGGTCAGATGTCAGAGAGAGCTAGTTCAAAACAGATGGAAGATGCGTCACCAAAAGCCCAATCATTTAATGATTTAATAGCTTAGAGCCTAACAAGAAATGTTCGTGGATGCACTTGATAGTTGCAAAATTAAGGAGCATAGAACTGATGGAGAGAGCATTAGGAAGATCTAGTAAGTAGATAGGTAGTTATAAAATTTACCTTGTTTAAGAGTTCAATTGGTGGGTTATGTTGAACCCTCTTCTCTGTTTGGAAATTAAATTCCTGTGGTACAGGCAAAAACTATACTGATTATGGTGTTCTAGAATTATCAGTTCGGAAAGCACCAGAATAAGTTTCAAATGCTAACTACCATTGGCACCGTAATTTCCTTCTTCCAATTTCGGAAAACTCCAATATCTCCTTTGCTTGACAGTATCTGCATGATACAGAAGTTGTGTTCACTATCTGGAGGACATAATGTTTCCAATAACAAAAGATATTGAAAATGTTACCTTCTGATTAAGAGGGAGAGCTTTAAAGCCAAAAGATGATTCGTGCCCTTCCGGCCTTGGAGCATCCCTAAGATTGGACCTAATGAAGAGACAAAGTGTCCCACTTAATGCACTATTGTAACCATTAACCGAAAGTCTGAATAAAGCAGAACTCAAATATCCACAAGGACTAGCAAGAATTATAGGACCCAGATGATGTTCGGTAAGCAAGCATAATTTATAAAGTTGCAACCAAAATCCCCTGCCTTAACCATGGATGTACCTAAAAGAGGAATGAAACCAACATAATATTGGATGGTAAGAGGACAGTAAAAAGATGTAGAAGTGTTAGCTCCCCATTTTAACAATCGTAGTCCCACAAATTTGTACACAAACTAGCAAGACTTGTTGATACACTAATGATCGCACAACATAAAAATTGCTAAGCAATGACAGAAGGTTTGTTAAAGCATTATTACCTTCTGGATTCTAGATTTATGGACTCCATGAATGAATTAGCACTAGGTTCATGCAAGGCCTGCAACAAGACGAAGTACAACATATCAATTATTAAGCAAATTAATAGAACATTTTCCCAACTGCCGTTGACATTATTATATCATATCAAATCTAGAACCAATTCACCACCAAGCTACCCCAAACCAAAATGACAGCTTAGTTAATGATTATTCTTCCATCAAATCCACTCTCTTCCCTATCTGGGAATCGACTGCACCCTCCAAACTTGTGAAGCATATTTGAGAAGAGTGCTAATTACAAGATAGTAATTAATGTTATGAAAGGAATGGGAAATAATGGATAAGTTTTTTTCCATAATTTTTTGGAGCACAATTGTAATATATAAAGTATCAGAGACGTAACCTTATCAGAACTGTTGCAGGGGAGAATGGATGTTGAAACTGCTGAGGAATGGAGCATAGCCCTCTCTGAAGTCTTCAAATGAAATTCCTGAAACCAGTATAATGTAGGAAAAATTCAGCCATGCAAGTTACTTCAATGTACCTTAATCAACCTGCTGGTTCGGAAAGCTAATTTCATGCTCACTCACTTGAAACTCCGGTAACTGAGGAGTGCTTCTTTTCGGAAGCAACAATGAAGGTGCTTCAAGAATCTGAAAGATACAGATATATCTCAAAATCATTAATTAATACAGAAGTCGAAATCGTCAATATCTGAACAAGTTACTGACCTTTTTATTTAGTGGAAGAGCTTTGAATCTGTGAATAGCTGAAGTCACATTCTCAGCTTCTTTTCTAGCTTTTGGCCTGAAACTCAATCGATCAAACAGGGCATCCCAGAGCTTGTAAGAAGAAAATCCTTCTTTGACAATACAAAAGAGGAAGTGCATTTGGATTCTGTCATCTAACTGACCTTATTCTTTGTGCCCTGTGTGCTGTTTCAAGATCAGGTTCTCTAGGAATAGTGATCCTCGACTTAGCCTGCATCATATTTCCATAGACAATAGCATCCTGTAAAATCATTTGAAAGAACTCAGATCCACAAGAAAACACGGAACAAAATATGTCTTGTCATTGTCCCCTTTCCTCTGGTAATTCCATGCCAGGGTTAATTAGTCAACGCAATAGATCATTAAAGCTGCAATTTGTACATTGCTAGAGCTTCCTTTCAACAGACTTTGGCAATATGCAATTTTAACAAACAACGTTGTCTCTCAGTATTAGGGATATGACAGATGCCCTTACAGTGACTTCCTCTGTTACCCAAATACAAATTCTCTTATTTGAAAAAACTGAGTCATGCTTACAGAAGTAAGTGGCTTACCCGCTTGGGCGTCTTATGAACAAAACTAGTTTGCTGAACCGCACTCACAACCTGTCAAGTAAAGATAAGTTTCAGCAGTGTTAGATGGGAATAGAAATTACAAAAATATTATTGACTAACCATCCACTGAGAAAACATGTGAAAAAGAAAATAAATAAGATGACGATTATAGTCCAAACTTCAAAGACATTTTGTCACATCACAGTGTAGTTCCCATAATATGGCATTCAGTAATTCTGAGGCTCAAAAGGCTGGCCATAGAACAATGCCAATCTCATAACAAGCCATATTTATTAAAAAAAAAAAAAAGGATAAACCTGAACCTTCCGCAGGTGACCTCCCTCAAGCTTTTGTCTTTTTGCAGCTTGATTCTCAATCCCACAACGGTGACCTGTGCCTTTCTCAGGTTTCTGCATGAAAGACTTCTTTGACCTAGCAATCAGAAAACCGTATTCAGTAACACACATATCCCCATCATGCTACATGCAAATTTCCCATGAGTGTGGTCCCCCCATGTGATTCGCAAGGTGTTCATTCCTTCCCATATAAGGGCAAAAGTTGATAGATTAATAGAACCTAGATACACATTAGTGCAAATGAATCTTAATTTCACCAATGGATTTGTCAATGATGTTTGATTGCACAAAATTCAAATGTGTTTCTTACAAGGTTAACTTCAAAACAAAAATAATAAACATGAACAAACACAAAGCAAAACGTCGTCAATGGTTTTAAAGCATTATAAGCTTTTAAAAATAAAAATCCAACCAATAATAAATAATTCGGGAAAAAAATGGTCACCTGAAGTCACCAGCTTGGAGAGGTTGATTTTGCTTGGCCAATTGACTCACTGTTGGCTTCATAAGAGTTGAGATCCTTGGGAATGACTGCTTCACTGGCAATTTTGTTTTAGTACTTGAAGTATTATTCACCATGTGGTTGTGAAAGTTCAACCCTGCATAGACATAGCATTGCAAGTACAAATGGTAGAACTAAAAAAAACCCCTAAATTCTAGATGCAAATAAGATAGTATATCCAAGCTCTATTATAAAATACAGGGCATCAAGTTTAATACGGTATATAAAACGAGGTAAAAGGTAAGCATGGATTAAGATAGAGTGATGAGCATGGAAACAAAACTGAATGTTGTTGTTTCGAAAATAAACCATCATATAGGAAACAACACCTGAGGGTAGTTTTTCTGATAGATTCTGAAACATTTGTGCACTATTAACTTGCAAATTTGTGGGATTTGGTCCATCTTGCCCTTCATTTTCTTCAAGACAAAATAAAATGACAAAGTGAGCGAATGGGTTAAAGATTTTGTATGTTATAGAAAAATATCTTATTAGTCTATGTCATAACTTTTTTAAGTAAACATGCCGAGTATAAATAGTAATTATCTACCATCCAGTCAGAAATATATTTCAGTGCTCCAACACTTTTACAGAAGCCTATTTAACCTTGAACTTCTCCTTGTCCATATGCTACACAAATTTCAGTTATACACTTTAGCGGAAAGGAGTTTTCGCAGTTGTAAATTGAAGAACCATAAAGTAGTTACTATAGCCACCAGAATCATTCAGATGAATTTATATGATCGCGAATTTCAATTCCATAACCAAAAGTGTTAAAGAGTTCTCTCAATTTCCTTGTTGAAGTTATTTAGAATTATAGTAATCATTACTGTATTTATGGATCTAAACCCTTTCTGAAATCAAATCTTTTAGCTAAGCGAAAAACAGATTTCACACATATAAATCCTAAAAAGCATTTGAATGGTTACATAAAGTGAGTCCAATCCAATCGTGAGGACACTGATCAATAAAATATGTCAAGCATATATTGGTAACATTATGGAAAGTTGGCATGAACATGTGTTTATAAGTGAGTAATATTGTAATTTGATCATCAAATAAGGAATTTGCATGGCATAATACCTCGACAATTCATGTCCATATCAGAAATTTCTTGGTGCGATTCAATATCAGTGTTGCTATTTGATAATTTCATGATTTCCACATCTTTAGGTTTTGGGGAGGTATTAATATTCTCCAATGAGATGTCTTCACTTTGAACTAACCTTGCCACAAAAGCTGGAACAGAGATCACCAACGCAATGTCAATTCAAGGCTATAAAACAATAAATCGCAAAGAAAATTAACAAGCATGAGAAACAAAGAGTGACAGTTCAAAACAATTACAGCATTATGACATCGCCACGTCCAATAAGTATATCAGATGTTGGTCATCCAGACATTATTATGTTATCCGAAGAAACGTGACAACTAAATTGATGTTGGAAATATTTTTCAGAAAATAAATTACAATTGTTTTGGATGGGTATATTATTTTTATCTTTCTCAGAGAAACATAAAATGGAAAAATAAAACTATTCAACTGAAAAAGTTTCAAAGGCAGGTGGAAAGGACAATGCCATAGCAAGGTATAAGAACCAGCACACCATTCAACAAAATAATGATAGTAATACGTTTAAGCTTCAAAAATTGTTCCAAACTCTCTGGCATTGCGAACGAACTAATTCCGAAATCTAAGGAGCAAGAGAAGAAATTTACACATTGCGCAATACAAATATTTTAGCTAGTAGTACCTCAATCTTCACAAATCAGACAATTTTGGCACTCTTCAATAGTATGAAAAACCTATTTTCTCACATTGAGAAAGAAATACCTAACTTCACATATTTTTACTACCATTATGCTGCTTGTAATACTTGCATCTTCAAAAATTGCCAGATTGTACAAGCCAAACTTCATATAACTAACTTATGCTAGTAGGAACTCGGAGCATGTTTAGCTAAGCTTAAAAAGCTTGATTGTAAGTAAATTATAACATAAACAGCTTTTTATATCTGTTAAAATTGAAATAATTGTGTATCTTCTAAAATAAGTAACTTATTTTACTTAAAACAAAATTAATATCATATCTAAAATCTTCCAAAATAATAATAAAAGAAAAAGATCCTTTTTTTATTTTTAAGCTTTACGATACGAAACATGCTCATTTTTTACTTATTCTCTCAAGATTGAGAAAACCACATCCTCAGTAGTCATTACTAATTTCATAAAGCATAAAAGGGGGACAAATGAGGGAATGGTAATGCCAAAGCAAGGTACAAATATCTAAACGTAACGTACAACACATGATATTAAACCGTTAGAAACAAAAATTAAAGAAATTTGATAGAAAAAATACGAGAAGGCGGATAGCTTCCGGCTGACTGGAACCAGAGCTCGGCATGGTGAGTCTCGTCGAGTGACTCCGCTCTGCTGAAGTCGAAGAACCGAGCCGCGTCGAACTCGTAGTCAAAATCAATCTCATTGTCCGTAAAACTGCGTTCCATTTCCTCATCCATAACATTGTTATTACCATCCTCCATCATTTCTTCTTCCATTATCTTCTCGCCCTTCAATGCGCGTCTGCAAAGAAGATTTCTCTTTCTTTCTCGAAAATAATCGATAACGGAAAAAACTGAGAATTAAAGCGAAAATGGCAGTTCTCTTGGTTCTTGAAATGCGAGAGGAATGGAATGAGTATTGGAAAAAAATGGCGTACGACAGAGACGGGACTACTGTGTGTACGTTGACAGAAGAGAAAGGGTTGGGGGGTATAAGGCGGATCCGAAAATTTGAATGGAGGGTCATATGGGAGGATCCGACTGCAGAGATAACGTTAGCATTTAATTTTGAGAGAATTGCATTTTTGGTCACCAACATATTCTATGAGTAACAAAATCGGTCCCAACAACCTAAGTCACTCAGTCATTGTGTGTCGCTCGCTCATATATTTAGCCCACGTTTGGTCCCAATTTTTGAGAATTTATTTTTTTTATCTACAAATTTATGAAGTCTACAATTTTTTAATTATATATTTCATCAAATTTTATTAAAATTTACTAATAAATAATTTTTAGCCAAACCAAACAGCGGCTTAGCTTTAAAAATTAATTTTTGTTTCTCAATTTAGATTGGTGCCTAAAATTTGGCGTGAAAAATGTTTTTACATATATAAGTTGCTCTTTTAAAAAAAAAAATAGATTTTAATGCGTTACATGAAGAATAAGTTGAGGACTAACAATGCAATTTTGTCTTACTATTCTCTTGTGACGAATTTGCCCTCTGGTATGCTCCGACTTGTCTGATTTCTATTCCATCGACATATGGAGGGATGTTTGATTACTTTAGGAAATTGAAATTGAAATTGACGAATTACTTAAAGTGAAAATATAGTTCACACATACCATGGGATGATCTTTGTGCAAGATTTTGTTTATTTATAGCATATTTACCTATTGTCTTGCTTTTTGTCTACAAAGACGCGTGATCTAAATTGGTGGTTTCCATTACGTTTAAGATGGCCAATTTTAAGTAGTCAAACCACGTAACAAAAAGGAATAAAACTAAATCATCGTTCAAAAAAGATGCATCCAAGTTAAATAGACAATTATCTTGTACCAAGACGTATTTGAATGTGATAAAATATATCCCTTTTTTTTAACATCTACAGGGGTGGTGGAGTTGGTGGAGCAGATTAACGCGGAAATCGAAGATCACAAGTTCAAATCTCCTACCAACACTCTCTCGGCCGAGCTCGTCGCACCGGATTTGCCTAGTGCGATTTATCTCTCATGTGTGGTCTGCGGGTTACTACTGCACATGAAGCGAGATTTATCTAGTGCGCACTCACGAGTAGCGACTGCGGGTTCATACGTCAACAAAAAATATATATATGCCTTTTGTTTGGGTTGCATTTTTTTCATTCTAAAAAGTTACATTTTAAAATCAAACATTAAATTTAATCATGCATTTTTTGAAATTCACGAGTACTGTTTATTTATTCACCACTCATATTTTAAAAAATAAAATTAAGCAAAATAAGAAGGTCAGATAAAGCATGAAGAGTATACAACCTTATAAAAGTGTATCACTTAAAAAATTTCAACAATTTGTATAATTAATACAAAATAATTGTTACATTAATGTGAATAAATCAATATTACTACGACTACTAAAGTCAAAGTTGTGTTTGAATTTAGAATTTGGGTGTGAAATTGATTGTCAAATTCAAAAATCTTATTTGAGTAACATATTAAAGATTCGTAATTGTAATTGAACCAATCACGTATTTTAAATAATTGGGGTTTTGAAATTTGAATGAATTGGGGATAAGGATTGACATTTTGTGGGAAGGGGATATAATTTATTTGTCTTGGGCGAGAGAGACAAATTGTTTTGGGAGTTTGTGCACTGCCTCGACCGACCGGCTTATTAAAATTTAAAATTATTAATATTTTCCAAGGCTTGAAGTTTGCCCTTAAATAAATTGCAATTTTGCCCCCGTGGTTTACTAATTCGATTATCAGGTCCTCAGTCTTCTCGAATTTTAAATATCCAAATATGGTATATATTAAAATTAGGTTTTTAGTAAATTTTGATAAAATTAATTAAATATATGATTGAAAAGTTGTGGATTTAATGAAATGTGTAATTAAAATTAATTGTTAACTTTGACTTGAAAATTGAAACTTTAGTGACCGTTTTTTAATTTTTAGGTAAGTTCAATGACCGTTTGTGAAAATGCGTTAATATAATGTAAAGGTTTTTTTTTTAAATAAAATTACTTAATTATTCGACTGCCAATTCAATCTTGACTCTAACTTTTCTTGATTGTTTGTCCAAATCAATTTTAAAAATATTGAAAATTATAGAACTTACGATGTTAGATCAAATGGTTCATAATTGTATCAGATCTCGAGTTGAACTCTTGTCACCACTTGTTTAATCAAAGCCAATATGTTGCACGGATTAGGTATTGAGTTGTTGAGATCAAGGTGTTCTGTAGATGGATAAAATAAAAGTGAATAGGCCTCTGTCTGACAACCATTACTTTGAGAAAATGAAATTTTGAATAATGATTTTTCAGATAATGTGTGGTTAAAAAGTAAAGAATTGTTTTGAATTTACGCGTAACATATTTTATTGTGTAAATACATAATTGAAATAATGATCGTCAAACATGGGATTGATCGATTGTGTATTCTTGTGACAACAAATCACATGGATAATTATTTAAGATGTTGGGTTGATATGTTGTACAAATGAAATAAAAAGTTTCACGGGGTACTTGAATCAACTTCAATTTCTGAATTAAATGCTGAATGAAGACACTGTTGAGGAGATTCAATGATAGTGTACTAAAGCAGTTCAATATTCTTACATGCATTTATTATTTTCTCCTCATAATTTGATTTGACACCTTCAATTGAAAAAAATTCAATAATGAGAGGATGATGTGTTGAAAAATATAACCCAAAATCATTATTTTTAGAACTTTTTAAAGCGCGTTGGTAAATTGACCTTAATCATTGAGAATTTTAGGTTTTATCCTTATGAGTAGATTATTTAAGTTTTTGTTTGGCAAATTTTATTTGAAAATTATTTTTCCTTAAATTCATTTTTAACCGTACGTTTCCTTCAAATTTTGTTTGAATTCACGAAACACAAGTTATTTCCTTAAAAATTTGTTTGAATTCCAAGTTTGATCATTTTTTTATTGTAAGCAAATTATTTGCAATCAATTTTAAATTAATTATTGTATTCAATAGTGACAATACTTATCACGTTCTTAGATAATCACAAATGTCAAAACACTACTAGACATTAGGTTAAGTACTACATTTCACACAAGGTGATAATTGTAAGTGTTGAATAGTACGTGCCAACCAATGCTTCACATTGTGTCAACTTGAAAAAATTTGTTCAAATAAGCAATTAACACACGGCTTTGAAATTCAAAATGAAAATATATATATAAATAAGAAAGTGGGTTAATCCATTTGTATATAATGGTTTATACATTATGGATTATCCTCTCTCACATAATGCGTGAGACCCGCATATATTTAAAAATTTCGACAATGTGGTCCACATCCCATTGTGAGTAATAGATAAAAGATTCGGTAAAACAATTGGGTACATGTAGCATGATCATAAGAAAGTATACTTGTATTTTGGGGAAATTGCAACTACAATATCAAACATTTCACTTTTTTGCAGACTTAACTCAAACATTTACTTCGTAGCATTCACGGTATCAAACATTATAAAAACTTACACCTGAAGTCCAAATTGACAAAAACTATTAGTTTGAATGTTAGTTGACCAAAAATCAAAGGTCGGCCAATTGGTGGCTAATTTTCAAAGGGTAAATGTGTAACTTTACATTTTCATATAAAACAACTAAAATAAAAGAATTAAAAAAAAACATCAATCATCTTCTCCACTCATCCCAACACTCCCACCTCCCACCAAAACCAAAAATCAGTTCAGTATTAGTTGATTAAATAAAAAATCGAGATCTTGTTGACTTCCTCAACGTCGCCAAAAACATCATCGGAATCTCACCGGAAGCCAGTTTAGTATTTGCTGATAAAATTGAATGGCTCAAAAGCTGATTTCAAGCTTCGCAACTCATTTTCCTCCCTCTCCAAAAAAAACATCTAGTCACCAAAAACACTATTCATCTTCTCGGACACTTCTGAAAAAACTATTGCTTTGTTTGATACAAATTAAAATCAAATTTTAATCTAAGTCAAACAATCAATATTAACCACATCTTTCATGGGTCCCACAACTATTCAACCACACATTTCAAAAACTTATATCACAATCTACTAAAAATATAATTTTAATTCCCACCAAATACCCTTTATATTAATAGAAAATCTTTCTTCGAAATCAATTTTTTTACTTGCTCAGCAGCTTTGAGGAAGTATCTAATGCCTTCATGTTTGCCCTCCTTTGTCGCGATTCTATGACTTACCTTCCTCTCTGCGATGATGTTCAAGTTGGAGAAAGCTCCATTCATATGGCATTTTTGTTCATTGTGCATATACTAAATTAACGTAAGGCTTTCATGGTACCATATAAATTTATTTTTACCAAAGTAGGGGGTTTCTCCTCTGGAGACTTGTATTTTTAACTCTTCAGATCAAACAATATATAACCCATGGATGCCTCCAAGGTCGGAGTCAACTTGTCGAAGTAGGGGGTCCTAGAGTTGAAGGGGTGGGTGCCCACGGGGGTTCCCTGGCAGCGCCCTGATTTTTTTTTTTTTTAAAAAAAAAAAGT
>CAIGRH010256051.1:0-10598 GCA_903798295.1 Fraxinus nigra | reverse complement strand
AGAAGAGTTTTGAACCTAAAATTATATTTATCTCTTCATATTCTCATTGAAACACTTTGATTGATTAAATCTAATTTTTGACTATCATATTTATTAAAATTTTTCATCTAATACTTGAACTATTATTTATTACTATTCATTGAAGTCTTATCATCTCTTAATACTTAATTTGTTTGTATTATTTATCAAGAGATGAATTTTATTCTAAAATCACTTGATAAAGTGTGGGTCGTGTTGAAATCCCTTAAAAATCAACATTGTATAAGGATTGATGCTCCTTATTGTAAGTCACCGTAAAGCTCAATAGTGTAGGTCGTGTTGAGGTCCCGTAAAACTCAACATTGTATAAGGATAAATGTTTCTTGTTTGTAAGTTTCCAAAAGCGTTGTAAATGGTTGGATTGCACCATAAGTCAATCAACATTGTGAAAAAGCATTACTCGTGTCGGAGAACTTCGTAACGGATGATGTAGATTATTGCTTTGGATCGAACCTCCACAATTATATCGTTTGCATCATCTATCCATTTTACTTACCGTATTTATATTGCTCAAATTGCCCGTGCTAATTATCTTTGTATTTGTGCATATTTGTTGAATTGTTAAAATTTCTAGTTTATTATTTAAAACTTGAATTTATTTTAGAAAAAGTTTTAAAAACCAATTTACACCCTCTTGATTAGTTATTCTTGGGCTTTCATATATGTGATTATGCAATTTTACTTTTGTGATTAATTTCAATTGCATACCAAGTTATTGTGTTTTCCATGGAGAATAAAAAAGAATGGCCAGTGCACGATGAATTTATTGATAGAATAATATAGCACCTAATTCTTGAAAGGACTATTGATAAGAGAAAAAACTAGCCCGCGATAAAAAAAAAACATATGGTAAAATGTGGAAGTTGCAGTGGATATGGTCAAAATCGAAGAATGTGCAGCAACTTAGCACCCTTGAATCAAGAACAAGGAAAGGTGAATCCACCAAAACAAAGAAATGTCGTTAAACAATGCAACATTTTGTGTAATTAATTCAAGATATAATTACTGAATAATTTTATTTTTTTATATGAATTTACGTTTGAGAAACAATTTGCTTATTCCTTATCTTGTGTGATATTGGATTTATAAGGTAGATATCATATTGAATTTATTTGATTGAAAGTATTATGATACCAATTCAGTTGGAAAGTGCGACAAAATAACGACGATGATAGAGATTGTATAAATTTTGTTATTTTTTGCAATCGGATTCGTGTAAACTGTTTTATTTGTGACCAATATGTCTTCAGTGTGATTGTATGTGACTAGTTTATCTTAATTTTGATTGTATGTGGCCACATATTTATTAAATGTGATTGTCTGCGACCAAATCTTTCTTAAATATAACTATTTGTGACTTGATTTGTCTTAAATTTGACTATATGTGACCAGTGTCGTTTTGAATGCGACCATGTTTGTGTTAACAGCATTTTGTGATCTAATATATAAACAATGACTTGTCCGTGAGTAATTTTCTGTTAATGGTGACTATTTATGATTTTTTATATGTTAACCGTGATTCTTTGTGACCAAGTTCATATTATTTGAGACTATCTGTGATTAGTATATTTTAATTGTAAATGTTTGTGATATGTTATGTGTTCATTGTGACATGTTGTTATCTGATTGTAACCTATTGTTGGCTGACTGAACTTTTATTAATCAAAAACCTATTTCTTGATTACAGATCACAAATCTTACATGTCATAATTTATTTCATGGTCTCAAATTATCAAATTAATTGATCGCATGTTATTTTTCGGTTACAATTTAACAAATTAATTGGTCACCACTTATTTATCGAACTCAAATTATTGGTTACCACTTATTTTACGATCACAAATTATCAAAACAATTGATTTCAACTTGTTTATTGATAACGAAAACACAAATTGTAGGACAATTACAAATTTAATCACAAAAAACTGATTTTTTAAGTCACATTATTTATTGGTCACAATTTATTCGTTTTAAATTGTTTTAATTATCACAATTACTCAATAGTTAGTCAACTACTCCTCATCCAACCTATTCCGCCCTCACCACCATTCCCAACATCCAATGCCAATGGTTAAGCTAGCTACACGCATTCATCTTCATTCTTAGCAATCATGTTGATGCAAAGGACATCATCATGTATTTACCAAATTAACCAAGAGGAATGTTCAAGCTTACTTAAGCAGTGCTAGAAATGTTCCATAACTCAGCTCAAACTAGGTCCAATAAGGAGCACAAGTATGCACAAAAATTTTCAACAAATTAAAACCTATTGTTTCCAACAATATTTCACCAATAAGGAGCACAAGGAGGCACAATTATTTTCCCATCAATCATCACTTGATCGATCATCATCTGCTCATACATAATTAAATAGTTTCAAGAATTACACAACCATCACCATCACCATCTCCTCCTCCACCACCACCGCCTGCAATACACAAACATCCACATCAAATAAAAAATCAACACCACCACCATAACTGCAAAAAACCCACCAAATCCATTCCTTCCCAAAAAAATGTTGGCGACAACTTCGAAAGATTGATGCAGTTCATATCATCATCTAGATTTTGGAGTGCTTGTTTTGCATTGGAGAAGTGGCGGAGTTTTGATGAGGACAATGAAGTTGAAGGTAAGGTAGATTAGGTGTTCATGGGGCTTGTTAAAGAGGGAAATGGATCGAGCGCGTGCCACTTTGGCAATGATGGTGCGCCACAAGCCGTGACATGCAAGATCTTGGAGGTGGATAGCTCGTAGCAGTGTAAATTGAGAGAGGATTGTGGGTTGGTGAGTGGATCTTCCTCTAGATCGACGGCGGCTACGATGGTTGTGATTCAGGGAAATCAAATAAAGAAAGGATATGGTGTTAAAATGGGTGTGAGAATGAATTAGGTTTGGTTATGCGTGGAATCAGGTGTGCGCGGGTGGGGGCATGGAAGAAGATATTTGAGGTGGTTGATTGCGCGCCGGGAGAGGGGGGGTATAATAATGTGTTTTTAAATTAAAAAATAAATTTAACCTGATTATTCAAAAAATCATTAGTAACTAATTTTTGAAATTGGAAATTAAAATGTAGGGTTTTAGGTAATTTCTCTAAGAGATAACTCAATAAGTCTTTTGATTTATTTTTAGCTCTTGTTTTTTAACAATTGGATTAATTGGATCATCCTTCATGGGTTGTCGAACTAGATAGCCAAACCTACACGCTCATTATGCCACACCAATCCGTTTGAATATGCCAATTCCTTTTGGGTCGGGCTCACTAGCATAGGTCCAATTTGTAAACATGCCTGGGCGGATCGATTCATTTTGTTATCACTAATTTGTTCGAATAAATATCCAAATAGCAGTGTTCTAAAAAGCATGTCTGGGCACTGTGAGACTTGACGTTTGGGCAAAACACATCGCTTCACTCCTAGACATTTATTTTTTCAATTCCTAAACAGTTGATTTTTTTCCTTTCTTTTGTCTTGCTTGGAGTACTCTATTAAATTTTTTATTTTTTTCATTCTTCTTAAAGTCATTTATTTGACTTTAGTTTATTTTTTTTTTATTTTTAAAAAACTTTTCATTTGACTTTAATTTCAAGTTTTTAAAAGATATTATCGTACAAAAGTTAAGCTAAATAAGATTAAGTTATAGTGCTATTTACATATGTAATTACGATTTTGAGACTCATTATTTTGTTGAACATGTATGTATTAAATTCATATAAATCTATTAAGTAAGACTTGTCTACTTAAAAATTGAAATTACGAAAAATAGTCTAGTTTTCGCATTTTGAAAACTTGAAAAATTGTATAATTGACTAATTATATGAATTATTAAGTAAATATAGTATTTTATAATTTTAGGTATTTGATATGTATAATCTTAATTATAAATTATTTTTAAAATAATTAAAGATTTAAAATACATATTAGAAATAAGAAAACATTATTTTACGCCTAAATATCACTCAGGCTCGCTTAAACTCGTAAAATTTGAAACTTTGCTTTCACGATAAGTCATACTTTACGTTTTTTAGAACATTGCTAAATAGTAGATTAGAAAAAGATTCATATAAAGACGAAAATTATATGCTTGGAGATTCACTAATTTGTACTTGAAAAACCCTCTAATGCAAAATCACCAAACAATTATACGTACGTAGTGGAAATGATTTTCCCTCTTTGTGTGATGAAGACCATGGGAAGAAAAAATCACTAAAAATTGATTCAGTTTAGTTTTTTATATATTTCAAATAATGTATTTTCTTTGAAATGCAGAGTTTTAGTACATATTTTTCTATGAATCACGTATAGTCTGTGTACATATTTTTCTTATGTACTTTCAAAATTTCTCCAACTTTATACCCATTTTAAAGTGAAATTTGGCTTTTGTTTGGTGTAGCTAAAAATCAGTTTGTTAGTAAATTTTGATAAAATTATGGTTAAAAAGTTGTGGATTCCATAAAATATGTAATTAAAAGTAATTGTTGATCTTGACTTTAAATTTTTATTAACTTTTCAAGTTACACCAAATAGGTGAAATAATAGGAGAAAAAGAGTTTGCGGAAAGGGATCAAACTCTTGTGAACATTGATCTTTATATAGATAATTTTAGAAAATTTAAAATTCAAATGAAATAACAATTTAACAATCGTAAAAACTCTGTTGGGATTTGATCAGATTGTGAATATCTCAAATCTGTTGCTGAGCTACTTCGTATATGGTTGTCACCTCCTTCATAATCGGCTTTTATTGAGGATGTTTGATAAGTGTATTTTATACACTTATTCGGACTCTAAAATATTGACATTTTGTAGTTCTTTTAGTGGGATTATAGCCTAATTTATTATACAATATGTTATTAGGTTAAACTTGATGATTGGAAATGGATCTGAAAGAAAGAAGTGAAAATCGACGAAAAATAGATAAGATCCAATGTTTGGGGACTAAAATGTAAATAGTCAAAGTTGTGCTGAAACTCACGATGAAGATTCAAAAATGTTAGGGGTCAAATGGATGCAATTAGAAGTCAAAAGGAGTGAAATATGACCAAAATATTTTCACAAATCAATTTTCAATTGCACAATGATGTTAAAGATTTTCAGCCGGAGATTGAGATCCATTTCTGACCTAGTAAAAGTTCGAATTGGAAAACAACTACTTCTAGTAAAGTTATAGCCCTTTGAGTTATCTTTACAAGCCAATTTGAATTGCTTAAATCGAATATTGAGAGAGAAAATTATGATAAAAATATTAAATGAGGTATAATGTAGTTTTTCTCCTGAACACCATCATAGCGCCGTAGCACCACCACTTTTTGGAGACCATAAAAACTCACATTGAACACAAATGTAGAGAGGATTATAAATACAAGAGTTTCAAAAAAAATTGAGGGAAAGCACACGTTAAGAGAAAGAGAATACAATGAGAGATTGAAGAATGCAATTCAAGAGAGAAAAAAATCAAGAAACTCAAGTTTTGAAGCATTGATTGAGAGATGAAAAATATCTTGGTGCAAGATTAATTTCTTTTTCTAAATCGCTATTCAAAACCCAGTAACGTATTCACTAACTTAGTGTTTTTCTTCTTCCATTATTATGAATAGCTAAATTTTATATTATGACGAACAATATAATTTACTTGAGACCCATTATTTCTTTTATTCAAGATTCTTAGTATGTTATCATATATGTGTTGATTTTGCTATGAATTTAATGCATTTAATTACTTGATCACTAATTTGATGATTTTGTGAATCTTTTACGAATCAAAATGTGAGTTTGAAATTTAGACCATATAGTAAAATTCGGTATATTAGGATAACATGTAAAGATACCTATACTAAATATTACGATCATCACATGAATTTTTAGAATTAATATTTCGTTTAACTAAGATAGATTCGCATAGAGATGTAGGATTGAAGTAATTAAATATGTTCAATAAGAACTCAAAAGGGTAAATTGAATGCTATAAAAGAATTCGATCGAAACTACATTAGACTCTTGCATCTTGAATTAAGACTTAAATGTGATCAATATGTGAAATTGTTCGTCCCTAATGTCCCTCTATTATTTGAATTCTCAACCAAGTTTTGTGTACATTTTAATTAATTTCAACTGTTTAAATCAAAAATTCACATTAACGCATAATTCTTTATTTACTTTCATCAAATAGGAGTTAGAAAATTTTAATTAAGTTATAGATTATAGTTATCATGAGAACGGTTAACCGAACTCAAATGTCAAATATATTACTTGTTACGATATCGTACATTTGTAATAGAAAAAACACAATAATACTGATAACTCTTGCTTAACAATAAGGACTTGGACCGCTTTTCTCTAGACTATGACTGTGTTTGATTGTGGTTAAAAGTAACTTCTTAAAAATAATTAAGTTTAATTGTTAGTTAAAAATAAATTTAAGAGCGAGTTTGATTGGCATGTGAAAAAATGACATTTATTATGAAAATAAATACAATCAAACATACCTTAAAAGTTCATGTTTGGCAAAAACTAATTTAATTTTAAGTGCCTTATTCAATGGTAGAAGAAATTGTTGACTTTGTTTCGGCTATCATCCCATAAATATTTTCAACAATTATTTCATGAAAGAAATTCAAGGAAAATTAAAAAGAAGAAAAAAATACATGTTCCCTTTATTATGGTAAAAATTACAAGAATGCATGCACTATTCGAATACAAATTACGAAAAATAAATAAAGAAAGACAGTATATTGTATTTATTAATGAAGCTTAAAATCGCCCATAATTTTCTTGAATATGCTCATCAATTCCTTCGCCGGAGTCCCGTCGGGAGTTTGTGATACAATTCCATCGTTCCCAGCGAGAACCCTGTACTTGTCCTTCCTGGTGAAGTTTGTGCACTCAAACCCTAATGTTGCAGCTAAGATTCTTTGAACATAATTTGCAACATCATGTGGACTTTTACCTGATGAACATGTTGCTTCGACTGGTAATTGGTTTAAGAATGTTACTTCGTAGATTGGTCTAGGGTTCATGAAGAAAAATATAGGGTCCATGGCTTTCCACCCTCTAGCTGTTGTTGCATGGAAAAATCCTACTCTGTAATTCATAGCGACAGGCACAATCCGGTCCGTTAATTCAGCAAAAAGTCCGCTGAATCTTAGCAAAAAGGGTTCTCTGCAAGTTGTGCCTTCTGGGCAGACGACTAAATCTCCCTTTTCAAGTTGCCGTTTTATTTTCTGAGCGTCGACATTTCGGATTCTTGTTAATCGGACGGTGGGAATGGGGGATAAGATTTCAGATAATCGAGAAATGGAATATGTCACTGCCGGGATTCTGCGGTGTAGGACGGCGGAGAGGATAACCGGGTCCATTAAAGTTCTGTGGGTGCAGACGAAGAGGACGCCGGAGCTGCCCGGAATCGGGGGCGGAGGAGGGGTGCCTTTAACGACGACCTTGCCTCCGAATACGGGGGCCATTCGTGGTATAGCCCACATAGGAAGCATAAGGCCTACACCAATGCGGATTGTGGTTAGTATGATTCCAAGAGGGATCCATAATAGGATTAGGAGGGCGGCCGACGGCGTAGGACGCTTTGCTAACCGACCGTCGTGAAAAATCACCGGCAGGGGGCGGATGATGTGGTGGAGGTCTTGCTTTTTTCCGGTGATGAAGGGTGGATGCTGTTCTTCCTGTTCATAAGGAAAAAATATTTCAGTTAACGTTAATATAAACATGTCACCTAGGATGGTTGGAAAGACTACTAAAAAATATAATCTTGTTTGATACGGTGCAAAAAAAAAAACATTTGCAAGGAGTGCTCGATTATGTAAAATGTAATTATAAGTAATCTCACATTACACTTGGATAAGAATAATGGACCGGAACCAGATTGATGCCTTCCTAGTCCTAAACTAGGTTGTTCATCACCAAATAATGCACCAACACTTCTAGTGATCGAATCAAAATCATCTTGAATAAAACCAGTTGCCAATCCAAATCGGTTCTCGGAGAGTTCACTTCCGATTACATTGTCTGCACGTAAATGCTCCTTCACAAACCTCTCGACCATGATTCTAGGCATTTTGGTCAAGACAACTCTCTTATCATATGAGCTGAATATCCTCCATGCCTCCATATCGATATCATCGAAATAAAACTTAGGCAACACAGCTCTAGACACCGCTTCAATTTCCGACATAGGTACCCCAGCCGTGGCAACCAAAATTGTTAATCTGAGACCAGCATCCTCTTTCCCACAAACTTCGAGCAACTTAATCACTGGCCATAACATCAACAACAACGCAAACCGAACCAGACCCGAAGCCTCGAATGCTATCAACATGAAGTAGCAAAAGGGATTAGGATCATTCAAAAGAGTCCCTTCAAGCTCAGCAACAACAGACTCCATAACTAGGATTAAAACCTCTTTATCTTTGTCTAAATATTAACTTTCACGAAACCTGAAATGTATAAAAATTTTATGTATTTGTGATGGACATGAATTTACAAATGATATAAGGACTGTAAGATGAAGGTAGATTGACTGTTCTCTAATGAAAAAACTGGGGTGTTTATCTGTTCACAACTAACCCTTATGAATGTTGGCATATTTATATTAAAATCTCAGCCCCATTTTCTGTTTTTCTTAGGTGGATATATCTATAAAGAAACCAAAGGATCATACGCCATCTTAAAGATTACTTAACCTCAACAACTTAGTCAAAAAAAATTAATATAATCAAGAATCCACGTGTTCAACAAAATCTATGACTACTGTGTCAAATTTAGGTTACTTACTAAGAACCCTAGCCGAAATTTTAGTGTAATAAAATGTAGATATATAAAGTAGTGATTGAAGGGATTCCACGTTCATGTACAAGGTTCTATCTGAGAGATTTCTGCTGGCCACGTTTTTACCTTGGGAGCATTTTCGTTTCAGAATTTGATTCATTTATATATATATATATAAAAAAATATGTCATCTCTTTCGTCACCCATATATCTCCTTAATTTCAATAATTCTCTGATTTTTATTTTATTATCCTTTTTTTTTTTTGAAATGTGTCAAGATTGCATTTTCTAATGTGTAATGGCTGATGCTTTGCTGCTTTTATTTATTTATTTATTTTTTATTGTCCTTTCCAAAATCTCCTGTCTTTCATTTAAAACATTTGTAATCTTGTGGGATCATGCATTTAGATTAAACTACCTCACATATGCACAATTTTTTATTTAGGATATTTTGCTTCCAATACAGTCGTTAAAAAAACAATTTAAATGATTTTTGAATTAACAGTTATATTGTTTAAAATTTGGAGTTTTCAGTTATATACACAATTTGTGTAAATGGCAATTTTATATACAAATACCCAATTAGTTCCAACTTGTTGTATATTATCATGTCCTTGTTTGCAGGGGCGGACCCAGCACCCGGCGAGCCCCCGCTGCAGGCCCGTGCTGGATTCGCCGGAAACTTTATTTTTTATTTTTTTGACAATAGATAAATTTTTTAACTTATATAATTGTCATTTCATTTTAAAATGTCTTCTTCAATTGAGTTGATTAGAGCTTGTAATTCTTATCAGATGTCTTTGGTTTGATTTTCTATCTTACAATTCATCTATTTTTAATTCTCC
Organism: Fraxinus nigra; assembly: GCA_903798295.1. Classification (NCBI taxonomy): domain Eukaryota; kingdom Viridiplantae; phylum Streptophyta; class Magnoliopsida; order Lamiales; family Oleaceae; genus Fraxinus; species Fraxinus nigra. Next base: position 941 of record CAIGRH010256051.1, on the reverse strand, counting down.
AATTTTTACCATTTTACAATTTTTACCAAAATTAATGGCAATGGGGGGGAAAGTCAAACCTGTAACTATCCTTAAAGATTATTAGAATCCTTACCACTAGGGCACTTGTTGAGTTTAATATTATTGTTTAACATAATAATATATATTAAATTTTAGATATTAATGAACGACTTCGCCCTTTACAATCGTTGATTGTCGACGTTGACCGATCAATGTCCGTAGCCCGATCAACATCCATCCGACCTGAACTTCAATGTTGGGTCCACCCCTACTTGTTTGGTGAAGATTAAAATCATATTTTTGATAAAAGTTGATGAAATGTGCGGTTGAAAAATTGTGAATTTCATAAAATATATGGTTGAAATTAATTATTAACTTTGATTTAAATTAAAATCTTAATTTTAATCCCATCAAACAGGCCTATAATTTCCGTTATTATTTTTTTTTTTTTATCAAATATTAACACTTATAGGTAGCTAAATTCCTGTAAATAAACAATAATATATAAAAGTTAACAAAACAAATATATATATTGAATATAAAATTCGTTCTGTTATATATATATATACTTACAAGAAAAGATTGCTAATATAACTGAACGAATTTTATATTCAATTTACAAATTGTGATTGGTTGATATATAGCTGGAAACTTGTACTTGAAAGTCAAAGTAGGTTAGAAGTTTACAAATTTGCTTATGTTTACACTTCAAGAAAAAAATGTGCTTTACTTTATATAAAATATACTGCTTTAGTTGCTCAAAGAGAATAATCCTAAAAAAGAAGGAAAATTATTATGTTGGTCCTCAACCTTATAAGCTTTGTAGCAACTTGAGTCCCTATCTATTTATTCATGTTCATTGGCTATGGCGCAAAGGGGGTGTACATGGTTGGGAAGGTGACTCCAAATCCATTTTTCCCTTTTATCCTTTTTTTTTTTTT
>CAIGRH010256030.1:0-23395 GCA_903798295.1 Fraxinus nigra | reverse complement strand
TTGTTTTGCACAACTCAAAGGAAATTATATCAAATGTATCAAGACAAAGTATATTTCTCCAAAATTCTTTCATACTCGTGAGTTTAAAACTATAGCGACATCAATATTCAACAAATTCATTCAAGTGACAATGTGACTCATTTATTTATAAAAGCACTGCCGATGTCTACATGCAAGAAATTGATTCACAAAATTAGAATGTGTCGACTCAAAAATTTTCAGTGATCAACATCATGGGAGTAGCCGTACTCTTTCTCCTTCGCTTGGTTTTTTCCCACTGAATTTTCCTAACAAGGTTTTAATGAGACAACAGTCATCTTTAATACTCCAAAATAATTGCTCTTTTTTCTTCATTTTTTTTTGTCTCATTGAATTTTTATCAAACAAGATTTTAACAATGTAGATATTTTGTAACATGTTATTTAAGGGTGCGTGTTGTAAATAATAAATTATTGGTAAATAGTAAGTTATTGGTAAATGATAATTATACCCCTACAGCCCTAGAAATTATTATCATATGTATCCTCATTCATTCCCTATAAATATAGGATTTTGATTTTCGTTATAATACACACAACGCCCTGTTTAGTATACATTAAAATTTTCATTTTCATGCTTCTACTCATTTTCAACCACACATTCTTCAATAATAATAAAAAATTTCATCACATTAATAACTATTCCTTATTTTTCCACTACAAATTCTTCATCAATCTACTATACCAAAATACATTTTTTTCAAAATAACATGTCTCAGACACACCACTATTAAGAGTGTGTTTGATCGAGATTAAAATCAGATTAAAATTGAAAAATTAATTGCTATTATTTACTTTTATTAAACAAGTGAGGCTCAATAACAATCATATTTTCAATTTTAATCGACTTTTTAGCTGAGGCTCTTATCTTTTATTCTCTCCTCCCTTGTCGCAACATTCCTGAAATTGTTTTNCAACCACACATTCTTCAATAATAATAAAAAATTTCATCACATTAATAACTATTCCTTATTTTTCCACTACAAATTCTTCATCAATCTACTATACCAAAATACATTTTTTTCAAAATAACATGTCTCAGACACACCACTATTAAGAGTGTGTTTGATCGAGATTAAAATCAGATTAAAATTGAAAAATTAATTGCTATTATTTACTTTTATTAAACAAGTGAGGCTCAATAACAATCATATTTTCAATTTTAATCGACTTTTTAGCTGAGGCTCTTATCTTTTATTCTCTCCTCCCTTGTCGCAACATTCCTGAAATTGTTTTGAAAATTATTTCAATATTTGGGGCAAAGAGGAAAAAACCCACGCTAATACCGCCACACCTAAATTCAATCTCTATCTCCCTCTCTGGGAAGAAGAATGGAGGGGAAGCAAGTAATCGGCGACGGCGTACCGCCGAGCCTCGCTGGAATGTCCAAAAACCAGCTTTACGACATTATGTCTCAGATGAAGGTGCTCATCTGATTACTCACACCAAGTTTACTCTCTTTTTATATTTCTTTTTCATCGGATTATTTTTTTTGGGAGAGAAAAATTTAATTCTCGTTTCCTCACTACAGGCACTGATAGAGCAGAACCAGCAACAGGCGAGGCAAATTCTTATTCAAAACCCGGCATTGACTAGGGCTCTTTTTCAGGTTTCTTTCTATCCTAGGGTTTTCTTTTTTCAATTCCCTTTTTATGTCTGAATTCAAATTTGATGCCATGGGTTCTTGTTTTTGTTCTTTACTTCTTGATCTTGTTTTTTGTTCCTTTTTAAATCTTGAATGTTTGTTCTTGCTTCTTGTTTCGGTGAGATTATTAGGGTGTCTGTGAATTAGGTTTTTAAGTGTAAAGTATGGTGAGGAAAACTTCAATTATTTGAGTAAAATATTTGAATTTTGCTAAATTATCGGGGAAATTTTTTTTACGATATAAAATGTTTCTATCATGTCAAAATAATTTAATTATCTGTTCATGAAAATATGCTTATGATGTTTTCAAAGAAATCATGTTTGTGTTCTTTAGTTTTAGAAGTGGGAGAACGGAGGCAGTATTGGTAGATTTTAGTTTTTGTTTGTGCTTTTTTATGAGTATGCTCTATTTACTATCAACAACAGGGTTCTCCATTTTTCATCGTTCTAGAAGACAACCCAATTTATCCACTACATGAAAGCATGTCAAAACACTTCATAAGAAGGGCATAGGGGAAGGAGAGGAAAGAGAATCATTTATGTGGAATGTGTTGTCCCAAAACCATCCTCTTCCTTCTCTATAAGATAATGCTATACTTAATATCTACTCCAGTGTTCTTCATCTTATCTTATTATAGTGGTAAAAAAGGACATAATTCAACTGTGATACATGAGTACATGTTGGCATACTTCATTAGTCGGGGCAGAGGAGGAGGGAAAGGATAGGAAAGAGGGTTATCATTGTACTTGAGAAAGAATGTGGGTTATACTTGTTAAATCTTTCCCTTCTGTTTCCCTAATGAGATTCCTGGATATTTTTCAACCTTTATTTCATTACTTCCCATTCATAACTAATTGTTACCTCACCTGCCTTTGTCTAAACTCTCTCTATCCAAACACACTGTAATTTTTTTATTTGTGAAGTGTTAGGTTCATATAGTTATGTTCTCTTGTTATTTAAAATGAGTTTAGCATAACCACATAAACAAAGGTACAAAATCAACTGTTCTTTTACATCTATTTATCGTCATATGTAGAAATTCGACTGATCGGATGTTTGGCATATGCCATATCCAGCACGTATGAATATAATTTGGAGCAACTCTGATATACAGATATTTGTGTAAAATTTAGGTGCAATTTCTTTAAATTTTTGCATTTTTCATGACGACTCGTGATAAGTAGATAAGTGTTAATTAAAATAATTTGGGATCTTGTCTTGATGTTCTATAGACTTGAGCACGTTATTCTAAATTATTGACTGAACTTGTAATCTTCAACAATCAGTTCTTTATTTATTTATTATTTTTTTCCTGAACATACATCAAATTAAAATTCTGGATTTGACATTGTGTTAGACTATTAGAGTTCTCAGTAAAATTGCTTTTTCAGCTGCTGACATATTACCTTAAATCCTGTCTTTCGTTAGGCGCAAATCATGCTTGGAATGGTGCAGCCCACTCAAGCAGTATGTTATTCTTCTCATGCATATTCTTAATATTTAAAATTTTAAATTGCTGCACTGTATAATTCGGCTTCTGCTTAGGTACCAGCTGTTTCGTCAACAGCATCACAACATTCTCAGCCATCGCCAGTGCCAATTCAGCAACCCAATATTCAGCCTGCTTCGTCATTTCCAGGTCAAATGGGCCAGAACCAGACGAGGAAACCACAGCTGAACCAAACTGGAACATCTGTGTCTATTCCTCTACCAGCCCCTCAATCCCAATCGATTCCATCACATCCCTTGCAATCACTACAGCAACCTAAGGGACCTATTGGTGCCCAGTCAACATCAATGTCACTACCACAGTCCTCTCATGTTCCTAACATCTCGCAACTGCCTCATCATTCTGCTCCACAGCCCCCATCTCATCTCCAGGCTCCGATGCCCTCAGCCTCCACTCAATCACAGCAGCCTATGCAGAATACGGGACCTCAGTATCCGCCTTTGCAACCACCACAGCAACCGCCATTGCCGCCTCTACCTAGACCACAAATGTCAGGCTTCAGTCATCAGGTTCACCCTCAATTAGGGCCAAATATGGGTTTCCAGCATCCTGGTGGACCACCACTGCATCATTCACAACACATGTTTCATGTAAGCTAGAGAATGTAGTTCACTAGCTAAATGATTTATTTTTATTTTTGTGGCTAGCGCTTTAATAAATATAATATTTGTTTCAGTCAGGAAACAAGCCGCCTGCTAGTATGATGCCTTCATTTCCACAGGTGCAGCCATCACTTCCAAATCATCCTTTGCCACCGCCACTGTATCAGGTATGCCTTTTATATTGTATTGGGCTCAATGCAAATACTAAAGTAGCTTCAAATTCTTCTCTTTCTGGATATATGACAATGAACTCCTAAAATTGGTTACTTCTGATTGGGGATAACTTGTACTTGTCTAAACAAATCAAATCTTTCAGCAAAAATTCAATGCAGTAATAGATGCAAGTGTTTCTGACGGAGTTTGTTGACGAACATTTAGGAACCAGAAGAGAAATGGGTGCAAAGAAGAGAAGAATTGAGGGCAAGACGAAAATCAAACTTTATTCATATAATCTGGTTGTGAATTACAATGAAGCTTCCCTCTATTTATAGAGCTAATCAACTAAAAGAAGTTAAAAGGAAATAAACTTTTAATAATATCAAAATATAAAAACTAATATTATCTAATCTAATCAAATCTAATTAAATATGTTTGGAACCAAACTCTTATTATAAAATCCTAATTAAAATCTATCTCTATATTTATTCTTATCTTGATTGATCTCTATCAGTTTCACTACTCCATCTACACAACAGTCGTCAGGGGATAACCCCTTATGCTGTTTTCAGTTTTTAGCAAGTCATGGATATTAATTTTCTCTAGAACCGAGGACCAAGTAAAGCCTTTACAGTTAGAAGGGGCTTCGAGCTTCCTAAAAGAAGTTTCCACGGGGAAAGTTAAGGGACACAAGGACAGATTGGGGAGAAAAATAAACGATTTACACGAGAAGATGCCTAAGCTATCAAGGCTTGAAGCTCTAGAAATTCTAAAAAATGATGGAACAAACCGAGCAAATTTAGCAAGCCATTTGATCTATATCGTTAAGACTACAAAATAAATGAAGATTCCTAGGAATGGAGGCGCTCATGATGATCTAAAAATTAGAGCTAGGGCATTAGAAAGAAAAGATAAGCCATGCTGGTGAGAGTAGGCATTGAGTTAAATCATCTGCCTCCATACGTGGCAAATACTTTACGAAATCAGTTTTGTCTTACCGAGTAACTGTTTGGCACCAAAAGGAGCTTTGGAGACCCAAAAACTGCTTTTAAACCCATTTGACTAATTTTATGAAAGTATTTCTTCTAATTAAAAGAGTTTTTAGAGGAAGGTGGTTGTACGTCGCTTCCTCTAAAAGTACGTGGCTTCCTCTAAGGTGGTTGTACGTTGCTTCCTCTAAAAGTACGTTTTTAGAAATCAGTTTTCAAATAAAAATTAAGGTAACTTTCTCATGAAACTCTTCTACAGGAAGCAAAAGTAAAAGCCATGCCAAACGAAATTTATTGTTCTGATATGGACTTTGCATCCTCAGTAGCTTTTCATATCAGTTATTTAAGTGATGGTTGACTTTGCAAGTTCTCCCAGCATTTGGAAAATGAGTACTGTTTCATGGATGATTTCATAGCCTACTTTGCACTATCAACTAAGAGAATTTTGTTTAACTGGTGCTGTGAGCTATAATTTTCTTACCAATAAAAGTTTTGACATTCATTGAAGTGTGCTTCACGATTCTAGTGGTGTGCAAAATGTAAGCTTTTATTCATTCTTATGGTCTTCCAGGGTGGAGGTCCGCAATTAGGAACGGAATTCAGTCAAGTTGGAAGCTCGAAGCAAACAGATAGAGGGTCCCCATGGATGCCTGGTTTACCTGAGAATACATCTGGAACACATCTTCCGGGACCATCCCTGTTCCCTGGTCAGATGGGTCCTGGCAATCAGCCTCCTCGACCACCATCAGTAAGTTATTGTGTATCACTAGATTTTAACGCTAAGCTCTGAAAACAGAGTTTTTGATTTTCCTCGACATATAATCTAAATTGAACTCGGTGATTGTGCAGTTGAGTCCTGAGATGGAGAAGGCACTACTTCAGCAAGTTATGAGTCTCACTCCAGAACAGATTAATATGCTTCCTACTGAACAAAGGAATCAAATTCTTCAGTTGCAGCAAGCGCTGCGTCAATGATTAATTATGCATGTTATGCGTGATATCACTCTAGCTGTCCATGTAGCCAGTTATCATGCTTCTTCAGTTGTCATGGAAGAGCGCTTTACATAATTTTAATGTTATTTTCCTTTTTTAGGTCTTCTAGTCGTGTAGGTCGAATTTTGCTCCTTGCTCCTTTGTGTTGAAGTGATTCTTAATTGCATCAGGCTTTTCATTCCAATTTAAATTAATTCGAGGAATTTAAATTTATACTCGTTATAAAATGATGCTTCAAGTGCTTAGCATTTGTCCAGCGAGAGCATTGCCATTGTTACATGTTTCAATATTGCTTAAAATTTTGTTCAATTTTACACAAATTTAATAAAGAAAGCTTAAAGGAAATCACAATTTGAAATGTAATTAATTTACAGTGGTGTGACAACTTTAAAAAAAAAGGAAAAAAATTCCCTCCAATAATTTTTATAAAACAAAGTCAATGTCAAGCATGATGTACGCTCATCGTACAAATGAAATTTCCAATAAACTAGTTCATTGAATGTTAGAAAGTCAAGACGTCAAATCTCAAGGAAATATAACGAATCTATACCAATATTTTACCCACGAATTATGCCAAAACACGCCATTAAACTAAGGGCCATCACTGAAGGTTGATGCTGGTCCGAAGTTGGCACCCTGCCTCTGGCCACTTGTCGTCGATGGCTAAATTGACAGCCGGCACTTGACACTTTGGCACGTGAGTAAAAGACATTCTAATATTTCACTTTTTAGCAACGGTACATCTTTTCTGAAGGAATAAACTGTAACCGTAGAACCATTACCCTTGTTGTGAACCAAAAATGACCGCCATCGATTTCTTCAGCCAATGTTTGGATTTCTTATCTGAACAGATGTAGCTGGGAAATACTGCATTTAGTAACTAAAAAGCACTACTGTTGCAAACTGTTTTTATCCCATTTTACCTGAAGGAATTTCATCAAATTCTTCAACACTAGGTAACTCGGAATCTCCATAGTCTTCCCAATTGTCTTCATCTTCATTTCCAACAGAACCCATCCATGAAGCTTCATCTTCACTCTGCGCATACGAAATAGAATATAATTCGGTTTGTACTGTTGGCAAACTATTCGGTAATCACTCTCCAAAGTATCACGTATATGAAGTGCATGTTTGGCAAAGCTTTAAAAAAAATTAAGCTAGTCAAAACATACTTTTTTTATCCCCACATTTAAGACCCACAACTTACTATCCACATATTCCATAGGTCCCACAACTTATAAACACTTAAAAGGTATGACCAAGCAAGCAAAAAATATACTCTTTTCTTTTTAATTGTGAGTTAAGGCCTTCAAGCGATCATCCTCAGAAATGTTTTCATTGATTAAAGATAGTGTACAAAGTAAAATCACACATAAAAAAAGGGTCCCTCACTTGGTTTGATTCAGAAGCACGATTAAATTGGCCGTCATCCTCTGAATTCCAGAGCTCGCTATTCTCCAGATGTTTTGAATCACCCTATTAAGAAATAGAAAATGATGATAAAGCCTAACAATGATGGTTATGGTAGGGAAAAAAAATAAATAAAAAAAATCACAATAATCTTCAAGATAATGCCGCCTCCATTTGTACAACGGGTGCACAAATACAAACGTCGCAGATATTTTTCATTTTTGGGTATTCTTATTTATATTTCTTGAAGGATGTCTTCAACATAGTGGTGCCAATAAGAGGAAGATCTATTCATCTATAGCACCAAGAAACTACAATTTCTATGAACTCAAAAAGAAAAGTAAAAGTACTTAAAAGAAAAGGAAAGAAAGGTAAAAGTACTTGAGAAAAGTAAAAACTTCTAAAAATAAAGTTTTTGAACTAAAAATTACATTTTTTTTTCTTTTTTGCCAAAAATGTTAGGAAATTTTTTAAGCATATTTTACTTTTTTTACGCTTGGCTAAACATGCTCATAAGTAGGTACCAAAGGAAATCAAATAAGCCTGCAGCAAATTATTGGACAAGTTGGTGAGCTTCCTCAGAGAAGAAAAGGGGGAGTTGTCAGAAAAATTAACATAACGATCAACACGTAAATCAGGTCAGAAGATATCATAAAAAAATTGTTCAGACAGCTAAAATGGGTTCGAGTCACTAAACTCTTTAAACATGCAGGGATGACACATGAAAAATGGAGGATGTAAGAGTTTTGGCTAAATTAACTAGCACTACATGATTAATCAACGAAATCAATCTCGAGTCATTTTGCTTTGAAATGATCACTTACTATTTGTTGCTTTGTTTGCTCTATGGTTTTCTCCAGTTCCGATATGTGCTGACTGAGAGCCTACACATTAATGTCAAAGACAGCTTCGTCAACTATGCATTCAAATAATCTAAATCAACTTTCATATATTATCAAGATCATTGTTTATTTGAATTAAAATTGGAATGTAAAGAATCAACAAACCTCGTATCGCTGCAAGGCCACTCTACGTTTCAGTGCTTTTGCCTTCGTTAAAAGGTTTCTTGGTCTCAAAGTGATTGGTCGGCGATAATTCTTGCCACGATAGTAAACTAAAGCATAACCTTTTGGGACTCTTTCTATTGCCACTAGAATTCCACTGCTCTCATATTCCAACAGTCTTGCAGTTTCTTCAACAAAAGCAAGTTCTTTCTCCTTTGATATCAACTTCACAAGCTCTCTATGTTTCCAGTGTAGATGCATGTTCTCAATAACACCATCAAAAATGCCACGAATGCCTGGTAGATAACAATAATGAAACAGTGTCTCTTCTAGTAATAGAAATATACGCACTCCTTTTTTGGCTAAACAATATAGAACATACACTCAATGAAATGACAAGTTCTTTTGCATAGTACTCTATGATGATTACTCACCGAGTGGTAGGTATGCTTTCATTCTTAATCCAACCCGACGGAACATAACTCTTTCCTCATCTGTGATTGTTTCCTGGTCATCCGAAGGACCAGCAGGAACCCAAGATGCTATTATTTTAGATAGCAGGCTCTCTGCCTTGAGCTTCTTAGCCTGAGACTGTTTGTGTATTCAGTTATTGACCAAAATAAATAAGGTGAACCACCAACATGAAAAGCTAAATACAGAAAACATAACTCCTAATGTCTATATAGAAAAAATCAAACTGATCAAAAACCTCTTATTGACCAGGTATAAACCTTTTATTGCAAAGTAGTAATTGAATATTACGTGAAGATGTGATTGAACAATTGTATAGGTGCAAAACAATTATGACAAATTTAAGCGTAATAGAAACAAAGATAACTGGCTATCGCACAACTTGGTCACTGAAGAATCAAAAGGACTATGGGAGAAGCTTTTGGACAATATCCAGGGTTATTTTCCTCGTATTAAAACTTAAACTATGAATCTTGCAAATGCATGAGAAATACTCTCGACCCCATAATTTGAGCTTGATCTAGAATACTAACTTTTAAAGAATAGTGTTACGACATTGAGTCGTTGATACCTGGATTGTTTCAACCTAATTACACCTTTGATCTAATTCGAAATTGCAAATGCATGATAAAAAGATTTTGGCTTTATTATTTCTTACAATGGCTATTTTATGTTCAAGTCGTTTGATCACTTTCATAGTGCTAGCTCTGGATGCTTCTTCTTTCATCTTTTCGTGTTCCTCAGCAGACATGTCTCTTCCCCACCGGGCCTGAGCCTCATAAAACTCTGCCAAAGTACCCGCAAGGGCTCCTTCATCTTCAACAACAGACACTGCTTCTGCTGGTCCGCTTCTAACTTTCTCTTCGACGTCTTGTATCTGCTTTGTCCTTTCCTGTCTTTCGGCTAAAGCAGCAGCCACAGTAGGTGAAAGAAAATCCTTTCCCCGGTACATAACTATGTAGTATTTGTTTCTCAGAAGCAAGACTCCCCCTGTTAATGTCTACCACAGACAGGAAAAAGAACAGAAACAAGCGTGTAAGAATGAAATGAGATTTAAACCAAACATAGAAGTTTACCACCAATAACATCAATAGCTAAAAAAAGGTTATTCCAGGATATTGAAAACTTATTAAATGGTTGTCTCGTCGTGCTACAGTGAAATAATAATAGCACTTGAGTAAAAGCTCCTCCCTCATGCACATCCAAATTCATTTTAATGTATTCTACACTTATAGTCCTTGTTGGCCCCCATTTTTCATAACTAATTTTTCCTCCAAATTCATTTTCAACCACACATTTCATGGTACCCACAACTTTTATCAACTTTTCAACCAAATATTTTATCAACTTTTTATCAAAATTTACTAAAAACTGATTTTTAGCTAAACCAAACAGGGGCATAATTATATCACTGACACTGGAAATTATGTGACAGCTACTGTCCAGAGATGCAATAGAACTGAAAGCACTTTCAGAACTGATAGAAACAGAAGTCCAATAACATCTGCCATAATCTCTATAAACTTGAAAGAAAGTGCATAACGCAAAATAGGACTTGCAACATTGTGACCAAAGAAAATGATTAAATTAAAACAAGTAACAAGCTAGATTTTCAGGAAAATCACTTCAATGGAATTTGTAAAAAGCAAAGTCACCCATCTTGGGATTGCAGCCCTGTCAAACTGACATTGCACTGAAATATGAATTGCAGCTGACCAACACAAAATAGTGAAGATAAGAGAAATATATCTCACATATTGAGCAAAAAAATCATCACACCTTTATTTCTTCAGCCATTATTTTGTTGTTTGTATTCTGGATTCCACGCTTTACAGCAATTTTTACAACTAAACTTTTCTCCCAAAGCTTAATTATGGCTTTTGCTAAACCTTGATGGTGTCTATTTCTTCCTGGGATGATAACCAGAAGAATTGATGTCAAAATACATAAATGAAGAAATCAAAAGTATATAACAGGTGTTTAACATACCAAGAGCAAAATGACAAGGAAGAGATTTAGCGATCTTCCTTAAGTTAGTCATCTCTGCATTGGTTAGTCGTGAACGCATTCCAGTGGGGAGAAGCCTAAAAGGTGTTTTATATCCTGGAATAGACTGAGGAAGTAAATCAGCATCAACAGGAAGTACTCCTGTACCCCACCAATCTTCAAAACGTGGCCCTAAACCATCTAGTAGGTTATTGTATTCAGCTTCTTCTTCAGTCATACTTTCAGCACGGCCAGAGAGAACTGGGTAGCTCTTCTCAGAAACTGAACTACCATCATTGCTACTCCTTACAACCGAATTGTCAGGGGAGGAAACATTAGGAACAAAAACAGCATCACCTTCACCAGTCATCCTTTGAGGTTTTGAAATAGGACCTTCATAGTTAATTCCTCTAAACACCACCATAACACTTCCAGACCTCCATATAACTAGTCCTCTTGTTCGGCGCTGATGAGAGAAAGTGATTAGTATTTATTTATTCCACGAGTATTTCTACTTGTTCAACTGAAACAACAAGAGGATACAACATCAGCAATGAGAAACTAAGCCCATGTTTGGCTACCATTATAATTTGTTCATCAACAGTCAAATAACTTTTTACTCGCATGTTTCGTAGGACCTACAAGTACTACCCATTTATACAGTACTCATTTCTAACTATTTATAATTTAAACCGTATTTAAACAACTCCCAAATATGCTTTAAAAGTTCTTGCTTGGACCTCATTACAATGGAGCAGGATTAATCCGATAGTTATGATTTTAATATGCAGAACCTTTCATCGGTTCAATTAAAGATGTCACATCAAACATCTGAACTCCTATTTTTAAAATATTATTTTCACATTTCAATAATAGATAAAGAAATAAATCCTATATCCATCATTTTTTTTATGAAGAGTTTAAACGGTCATGTCTCACGTTTTTTATTTTCCCTTTCTTGTAACACTAAGGGGGTTGTATTCAACTAGGACTTTTAAAGGCTTCTATGAACTTTTTAAGTGGGTTACTTTTGTAGATTTTATGGACGGTTAAGTGAATTCTATGGATTTGATAAGAATTAATAAAAGTTTTTCATAGACTTCTGTAGACTTTGATTAAAGACTTTTAAAAAAACTTCATCTAACAAATTCATTATATATCTGAAAAATTACAATCTTTCCTACTACCTAATTAACATTTTCGAGAACCATTATGCCCACAAAATTTTCTTGGGTAAAGTCGCTAGTCATGGCCCAGTAATTCAATTTTGGTTTAATAAAATAATGAAAACTGTTACGTCAATTTCTAAGAACATAACCAAAAAAATTTCATGAAATTAACATAAATTCTAAGAATACAAATTGTTCTTAACCAAAAAATAAATAAAAAATAGATCGATGACATGGAATTCTACGTTTTGAAACAATTGCATATAATTTCAATTCAAAAGTAATTATGTATATATAGAATAATCATATATTGATTACAACAAATGAATTGAAAGACCTTTTTTTTTTTCCTTTGAAATCTTCACAAATCTCAAAGTATATGAGAGATTTTCTTTGAGATTTGCAATTTATACTTTTCCCCAAAAAAAATATCCAGAAGTCCAGTATATAGAGAATTTTCCAAAAGTCACTGTCTATTTGAATACCGCATGACTTATAGAGACTTTTAAAAAATTTCAATTGAATACGCTGTCACTTTTAAAGACTTTTTATTAAAAACCTATAAAAGTCTCAATTAAATACACCTAAATTTTTAGAGTCTTCAAGAGTCTCAATTGAATACACCTAGACTTTTTAAATCCTCAAAAAGTATTTAAAAGTTCCAAATGAATACACCCCCCCTAAAAGTTGTTTGTCTGGGTGACTAATCCTGCCATAATGTACTCCTAACCAATCTCAATATTGTTTGGTTAGTACACATTCTATGTGTTTCTCAAAAAGCAGATTTGATCATTTAAAGTTAATCATTGTCATTAATGCATCATGGACTCCAATTCATATATACTAGAACTCTTATGACGAAATGAAGCCCATGACCAAAGTCAATCCAATATTTCTTCCACTGAAGACTACACTGCATTCCTACTCTCACATTTGTCCGTTCAGCTTAAGTTTGCAAAACTTCAAAAGTTAAGGCATACAATAAACTCCTAAGCAAAAGGTATAACAAGCAACACACAAACTAAATAGTAACAAGCAACATGTTGCTGTATAAACCCAAGATATAAATACAAAGCTCAAGTTCCAGCTGAAAATTGGACAAAGCACTACAAGAGACATGATATTTGTATACATTGCTTTACGTTGGGCTCAATTTGTAACTCAATTACTCACGTCTACCACTAATATTATTTGACATGCTGCAATTGATAAACATTATCTTCTCAATCTACAAAGAATGAATCACAAGGTTCAAATCTCACTAAGAGTACTTGATATGCAGTACTATTATGAGAGCAATAACAAAAACAATATCCACAAAAATCCAAAGAACTAGATTGATACTAAAAGCAACAATCTTGTCGAAAAATCATAATCATGTGATAAGTTTCAAAATTCAGAAAGCACCAACCTCAACTATCTCGTGGGCAGTCTTCATATCATGGGCTAGCACCTCGTGAAACTTCAACCTCACCAGCTCACACTTCCTCCACTTATCATGAATCTTCTCAAGAACTTCACCAGTGATTCCAGCTTTAGGCACATTTATTCTCTCCCTTAAAGTTATCCCCATCCTCCTCAGCCTCCTCAACTCCTCGTCCTCTATTGTCAACTCCGCTAAAGTCGGGGTCCTCACTGCCCTTCTATTAACTCCTCCTTTCTCCTCATCCACTTCCTCCTCCTCATTCACACCCCTCTCCCATGGCAACAACGCATCATCCTCATCATCTTCATTTTCGAGCAAAATTGTATCAGGCCTCACCCAATCTCTCTTCAACAAATCCCCCAGCTTTTCTTCCCCATCTAACAACCTCTCCGAATCATTAAAATCCAAATTCAAACTCGAATTTATATCACCGTCTTCATCATCTTCTTCATCATCCGACCCTAAACCAAGATTTCGCAACCGAAGTACAATTCGCTCGATGGCGGTAGTTCCAACATGAGTTGTATCCGAATTCGGGTCAGGTTTCTTGAAACCCTGTTTAAGAGGAGGGGAAGGCGAGGCTGGAGTAGGAGGGGAAGGCCATTTATTAAGCCAAGAAGAAGAATGGGAGTTATGGGGTTTTTGGGAAGGGATTTTTGTAACTTTTGTAGACGGGGTGGAGCGGAGGGAAGAAGAAAAGGGTTTAAAGAGTAAATGAGAAAATGGGTTTGTTTTCCGGCGAGAAAAAGGGAGCGCGGAGAAAAAGCGCGGCGGAAGTGGAAGTTCTGTTAATTTCGCCGTCGAAAGGGCCATTTCCGGCAGCAGTTTTAGCTAAGTTTGTGCTGGCAGTTGGACTGGTTGAGAAGATAAGATAGTAGGGGCGAAAGATTTAAAAATAAAAAAAGGATATTTTTGGATTGTTATTTACTCTCCATATTTATACTCCCGCCCTCCATTTTGTCAAATTGTAACTAACACGAAAAAGGAAAAAAAAAATTATAATTCATAAAAACATAAAATAATCCTTTTTATCGGAATCAGTCCAAGTGGACAAATTGCGCACCTAAACGTTCATATGAGAGCGTCAATGCCAAGTTGAAAGCATTGGATCTAATTCGACACAAGTTTGATACTTTTATGCACATATTACATATTTATCGTCAACTCATACCGTGAGATGTTTGATCAAGTTCTTCATTTTGTATTATGAGGCATGCGTATAAGAAAGTCTTTGCAACTATAGTGAGCTAAGGAACCGAGTTAAGCATCATGGCTACTAATTGAGTGTTAGAATGCATCTTTATTGTCTTCTAGAAATGTATGATATTTACTCTATTTCTTAGCAAATGAATAGCAAGTCGAGAAAGCTAGACAATCTCTTCTAAACTTCGGCTTAGGAGATTGGGATATGCAATACATCTCCATAGAGAGAATGAAAAGGTTAGTAAATGATGGAATCTTAATACGAATCTTTACAAAAATGGCCACAATAAACTATTAAAAGTTCCAACGGAATACTGGGTTACTCGAAATCATATACACGAATATTTGTGGATATATTCAAGTCAAGTATATAAAGCTTCTCTAATTATGATGGAACTGAAACTCTATCTCATGTTCAAGTAAAGTTCGGACTCATTTACCTTAACGTTGTATATGACAAATCATTAGTCGCGGCTCTAATTAAAAATAGGTATCTTCCCAACTCTGTCATCCTACTGGTGATATTGGTCAAAGAGTTCTTTCCTTTCTTTCGTTCTCCATTAAGTAGCCGGCCTTCCAAAAAAAAAAATTGGAATCATCTAAAAGGATAATTTACACCCTTAAACGTACACATGGGGGATGTCAGTGCCAAGATCGAAAAGTTATACTCTGATTCCACGGGAGGGCCTTTGGTTGGGGACCATTTGCACAAATATGCTTTTTGTGCATGCCATTAAGACAATCATGATTTCTATTTTCTTTTTTTTTTTAAAACATTTTTTTTTCCTTTTTATTGGGTAAAAAAAAGTCCTGGGTAGATATCTAAAAAAAAAAAAATCGATTGCGAAAATATCAGGATATGTATAATATAACATATATACTCATCCACATATGTGCTAACATGATACAGTTACAAGGCTTCAAGAGTTCGTGTGTTCAAGATTTTATTACATTCTACATAATTTTTTTTTAAAAACCCATAATAGGAGAAAAAAAATGAACAAGTTTTGTCAAGGAACGGAAACTCTTCTGCTCAAGGAAGGTGATGAGTTAATTATTTCCTGTCCGAGCTCATTTATCTTGTTGAGAAGAAGCTCCTGCTCTGTCTCGAGCTCAACCATGTACTCTTTTTGAGTTTCGTGCAGACTTTCGAGCTCACTTAATGATTTTGAAACTCCTTCAAAATCATCATCGTCTACCAACAACTGAAGCTTGATCATCATATCCTTCATCTGATCAAATCCGACATCGAATATGAGATATTATATTAGAAAAGAAGACTTGATCATCATTTACTAAAGGCCTATTTGGGATAACTTCTGCTTTTGATTTTTGTAAAAAACTTTTAGAGAGAGTCATATTGGGTCGACTTCCTCTAAAAATCCTTCTAATTAAACAAGGTATTTCCAGATAACTACCCAAATAGGTCAAAAAGCAGCTTCTTAGTATTAAGAGAAGCTTTTGGCTTTTCAAAATCCATGCTAAACAGAGCACAAGATATGGTGATGGTAGTAACCTGATTAGAAATTAGATGGTGTATTTTAGCTGGGGACAATTTAGAGTCTGAGCTTGGTTTCTTCTCCAATTCAGGGATTTTTCGTGTAATTTGAATATGGATCTCACCCCGTTTTACTCCTTGAAGTGGTATCCATTTGTCGGCCATCTGATTAGGAGGCAACAGTTGATATTCAACTACACAATCCCCTATTTTTGATGTGGGCAATAGTGCGTTATGATCTTTTACATGCAACTCGAGGAGACTACCATCATCGGGAAATTCTAAAGTCTGATGCCATTTCGGATTCAGTGTTTTATATATAACCTGCAAGGTCATGCCAAAGTAAGTTGATGCCAAAAGAAGTGCTAAACTACAAGAAAGCTGAAGAAAGGATATGCATTAGTTACACACGTCTAACCTTAGTACTTCTCTTCAAGTTTCCGTAGTGTACTCTCACATATGGATCACTTGTTCCTCTGAGATCAGCAGCAAAAAGATCTCTCGCTTCGATCAGAACAAGTTCAATCCAACCATTACCTGAACTTGCATGTGAACCCTGAAGAATGCCAAAACACAAATAATCATTATAAAGATTTCACTAGCTTCCTATTGGACCGTGAACGACATTAAATCATAATGGAATCTTCCTATCAGTCTAAGCTCGGGGTTGGCTAAGTTTTAGAAGCAAAAAGTTTTCTTATTTTTAAGCTTAGAGAAACAGCTCGAATGGATGCTTAAAAATTTCACATCCCAAATCATAATCGGAAGCTTTCACTTTAAAATAAGCATACCTTAGTTCCTTCATCGTCTTCAACTCTCACTGCTTCAATTTGAAGTCGCAGCTCTCCAGAATTCACTTTTTCGAGGGGAATACATACATCTCTTATCGAACCTTCTATAAGACCTTCCAAATTAACTCGTGCACTACCAATGCTCTCGTCTCCAAATGTTTCTTCTTGGAAACACTTTATCTTTAAATATTCACCTACTCCTATTTCATCAAATTCAAACTTCTGATTCCAGACTGGATTTGAAGTATATGAGACGGTTTTGGTTCTTTTGGAAGCCTGCGAATAAATATATACATCAATGGAGTCAAAGTAGTTCGATTAAGTACATACATATTAGTGCTTCCATATATCCATATACAACATATATGACTGTCTACTACATTAACAGGTCTCACCAACATATATTCAAATTAAAGGTATTGGACCAAAGTTTCATTCGATTAGAAAAGATGAATGAAAATTTTAAATGACAGTAAAATGCACACAAATGAAGAAAATGAGATCTATACCTTCCCGTAATAAAATTTAACGTAAGGACCAGATTTCCCAATTTTGTCCTTCACAATAAGCTCCTTCCCTTCTACCACAGTTATGCAAATTTTCCTCCCAGTTTTTGAGATAAAGTTTGATTCCCTGTCTTGTGAATGCTTAGAGCTCAGATTGAAATTAGTCAAGCTGTGTGAACCATCTGCAAATTGCCACTCTTTCAATACAAGCTTCACCGTCAACTGCAAGGTGGTTTTAAACAAAGAAGGTTTGTTTACCGGCAAAATAGTTCAATAATATAGATTTTTTAATACAGGTATGAATATACGATGCAAAAAGAGTTATATAAGTTTTTTGTTTACATTATTCAGTTGCATTCGTAGAAGTTGTAATAAAAAGAAACAGCACCAATATGGTGGCAAAGCAAGGTGATAGGTGTATGTGGCAGCTGTGGTTGCATAGCGATCATAGAAGTTGTGGATTCGTTCATTGCATCAGAGAAGGTTATCTTGGAGAGCATTAATAGGGGGGGTGCCCAGGGTGGGGGGTTCGAGGCTTTGGTGTTGTGTGGTGGGTGTGCAGATTGGGCTGGAGGTGGTGCCATGGTGGTAATAAGAGACTATAGAAGACACAAAGACGTTCATGTGCATTTACAATCGAAGAAGCTTAAAGTGCATCATGCCACTGGTGGAGCAGTAATGGAGGATCCAAGTACGAGAAGAGACTCGTGATAAATTACACTTTTGCTACTTGCATATAATAACAAGATATAAATTGTTGTATTCAACTAACTGATTGTTTTTGGATGTTATTAGACCTTATTAAGATCCATTTAATTTAATGGATTATTGAACAATCCAAAAACATCAATTAGTTTCCACCAATAACGATGGGTGAATTTGAATGGATATTACTACGAAGACATCCAAATATCAATTTCTTCAGTTACTGCTGGAAAGGTGGTTCAGTACATTACAAGCCCCGACGCCTAATATCGCCCTGACCAGATTCATATGCACTTTTTATTTAATATCTTAACAGCAGCTGTCTTATTTACCAATATGGATGGTCTAAATTCAGAAAATAATATATAGAAAGGGAAAACGGACATTTAGATTTATATAGCCTCAGCGGTTAGCGATCCACAAGAAAATGGATAAAACATACCTCCCCTATATTAACCCCCTCAAATGGAACAGTCATTTCAATTTCTTTTCCACATAACTCAGCACGCTCGGCAATCACGGTAGAATCAGCTCCCGTCGCCCAAAATATGGTTGAGTCATCCGGAGCATATCTCATCTGTATTGATTAGGTGGAAGAGATCATGTTAGAAAGTGTCGAGACAAGCTAATGCAATATCAAATGCTGGGAACCTAATCTTCTTCAGAAAAATAATCTACGATGTACCGTCTCTAAGGCAATAGGAAACATAAATTAGACATACAATTGTTCAGTTTTTCCCCAATGCAGAACAAAGTTTTTGCATAATCCTTTACTAATAACTCAAACATGTCGTGTCAAAATTGTATCAAACTGAAACCATCAAAACTTGAACATTCTAAATCACATTGCATAGCCTCAAATTGGAGACAACTAGCAACAAAAGACTGTACCTTAATTTCACAGCTCGTAAGGTAGTCATATTTCACACTGGCAGGAGTACATTCATACAGATGGAATCTAATAATTCCTGCATTGTCATGTAAGATCATATTGAATGTTGAGTCCCAAGTAGGATTAGATCCTGTTCTCACATTTGTTCTCCTCGTTAATTCTTCGAGTTCAATCTCCACAAATGTCTGCAGCTTTTTCTTCTCAAGTTGATCCTCTTCACAAGAATCTATTTCCGAACTCTTTTGTCTTCTGGAGGGGCTGCCCTTCCAGCTGCTCCCACAGATTTTTCTAGCAGAGAGAACTGTGATATATAATACACCTCCGACAGCTTTCTTTTGTAAGTCTGAGGCAGGCAAAGCAAGACACTGGCGGCGAGGTTCAACCATTCTCTTACTTAGCGTATCAGTGGCAAGTTTAACCTGCAAATGATACAAGTGAAAACGGGGAATGAATATTACGTGGATCATATGCATGAAAAGAAGGAAAAATAAGGAACTCCACGATTAGATAGATTCAGAACAAGTTTTACCACATTTAGAGTTAGTCGCCTTTCCCATTTTGTATTAAAAAACTGTTAAATTATTAAGAGTATTGTCCATGGTCCATTATTTTTAGTCACTGTTTATCAACTCCCAAAACAGCCCCCAAAACTCACTTTAGCCTGTCCTTCACAAAATCATCCCTAACCACTGTCAAACTTTAGCCAGAAATTAAGCCCACGAAAAAGAATTCCTCGTGTTAACTACTCTTTTCCCCTTCTTCGAAAATCGCAGATAAAGCTTGCTAGTTCTGCTCCAGAATAGGGACAAAAGTACTGTTATTTTTATTGAGGTGGCAATCTAGTGCTTAAAGGTGAGAAACAAAATATTTGAGAAGGATTCACGAAGATATTTTATCAATTACAAAGCTGATTATTTCATCAACTGTGTTGTCTCCAATATCAGTGATATCTAATTATAATGTGAGAAAACAGTACAGATGAATTAAAATAGAAATAAGAAATGTTGGTTGCTACTTAAAATTGAATATTGTTTTTTTACGAAAATCCAAAATGTAATCAAATGAGGACGACCATTACCAGCCACGACGAAACGCCCGGTAGTTCTGTTGCAGGTAGAGATTGGCTTCCGCCACTCCCAAAAGCAACACCAATTCTCACATCTGGAGTCGATACAAATGAGTACAGAATAGCTTTTCCATCTAAAATTGGCATCATAAGAAGCTGTAAAACAGAAGTTTGACATTATTATTTCACAGCATAACAATTTCATAGTTACGAAAAAGGATACAAACTATGCAATATTTTCGGAAGTTTTCAAACTCAAATATGTGACAAATATATAGAACAGGAGTACATAAAATATCATCTTCATGGTTAAGTAGAATGAAGCTCTCCAATCTTTGGTTTTTCTGCTCAACTTATATCTAATAAACAATGCCTGCAGGGAAATCTTAGAGCTTTCAATATATCAAAATTTTGCAGCTCAAGAAATAGCACAAAAAAGTGCATCATAAATAGTGAGAATCAAATAACTTTCTAAAAGGGGTAGTAATCTAGAAATGTACTTGGGCCTAGGGCAATAGTGAAACTGCAATAGTTAAATTATTGGTGGTTGAAGCTGAATTGACAGAACATTCAAAATAAAGAAAAGAAGGAATCGGTTAGAGGTAGTACTTCTCATATATTGCCAATGATTCTTAATTTAGATTTCCTAAATTATATTCATCACTATGAACAACATGTACTTCCATGCGGAGTGGAGCTTAGTAACAACTTAACAGTGATCAATTAAATAGATAAACAAAATCCATATATTTAAACTGATATCCCAAATATAAACATAATTTTATTAAAGTAATCAACATGAAGTATTGATGAGAGATGATATTTTCCCAAACATTAGTCCAAAAAATAATGAGAAAATAAGATAAAATATGGTACATACATTACCCTTGACGTGGATGCTATTTACGACGATCCGAGCTGTTCCTGTTAATGGCTTTGCCATCTTAGCAGACAACATGATATTTATTTCAGTTGTGTCCCAGTCAAATCCCAAACGCATAATTTGCTGTTTTCATATGAAGTGTGTTATATATTTGTCCATGGAAATAAAAGAACGAGAAGGGATTTGAGTATCATATATGCACAATCATAGGAATTAGTAAAGTATTTAACGAGCTCAAATCACAGATACAATCAGCATGATAGATAAATGAAAACAAGAAATGTAACACATTAATGTAATACAAAATAAACTAACAAATCTGCAGAAGGCATGCGATAAAAGCATTGGTTCTCCATTTTCACAATGAATGAGAGTGAATATTAAATTTTGGTCATCATCGCCTACCTGAGTATAATAACGGATCCCATAGATATTTAACAGCCAAGAACAGAGGCGAATAGCTAATAAACTGCTTTCTTATCAGATCTAGCATTGAAATAGTGCTATCTACAAATTATAAGTCGAGTCTGCACATGTATACTAAAATATTGTACCTTAATCTGAAATTTACGCTGTATCCTATCTTTATTATGAGGTGGATCATATATCTACCTTTCTGTATCTAGAGTTAGTTTTGGAGAGATTTTTTCAAGTGAAAAATGATTTTTTTGGAGAATGTGTGGTTATAAAGTAGAGAAAGTTATGAGTCCCATAGAATGTGTGATTGAAAATTATTTTGGAAAAAGATGATTTCAAAAAATATCTTCCAAACAAACCCTTAGTTATCCGGTCTAGTGACTTCACTCAACCAGCTTCTTCTTTTCGAGATTTTTTCTTCTTTCGGATGTCTGTGATCTCTTAAAGCATATCATATTCATAATATATAAACATACGTAAATGAAGCGATGTCTATTAGGCACTTTTTAGATAAAAAGAAGTATTACTCTATGTTTGGCAAAGCTTAGAAGTGCTTAGTAGTTGGTCAAACTACATTTTATCCTTACATTTTATAGAACCCACAATTTATAAGCACTTAAAAGTACTACCAAACAAGCACATAATCTTTTTTGTTCAAAGTTCGAATATGTTGTTCAACTTGAAGAATGTGAACTAACACATCAAATTACAACTAACACACACAGAAACCAGACCTGATTGCCTGAAGTTGCCCAGCGAATTCCATGAAGTCCTAATATAGGAGGACGGGAACCTAGTGAAAATCCTTGTAACTCAATCTTCTCCTATAGAAATATTTGCATTTTATCAGCTATCATTTTAATACTTCAAAATTAACAGTAGGCAACAAATCCGTAACGTGATGTAGATGAAAAAGGAAAACTTACGATCAACATTGGTTTTCGATGCTTCAAGCGTCTCTGCACATTTAGAAGGGGAAGACAATAAAGCATTAGAGAGAGAAGTAACAACTCACTTTTATCCTCCAAGGTACATAACTGTTCAAGAGAGAGAGATTAAAAATGATAAACCCATATGCAAACGATGGTCTTGATACCTTTAGGAGATGGAACAAGTGTTTTGAGTTTTATTAGCTAAGAGAGAATTATCTTCTACTATTGACGATCTTTAAAGGCTAAAGTAAAATGAGTGGGTTTGATGCAAAGCGAATTCAAAATATTGGTTATACTAGCATACTACGGAATGGCATTTATAGTACTCTATTTTAGCCTAATTACAGCATGACGGATTTTTTGAAAATGTTACATCACAAGTGTATGTGTACACATCCATGAATATAGAACAGCAAAACCGGTCCATAAATGTAGGAGAACTGAATAGTTACCTCAACAATAGATGAGAATCTTGAAGAAAGCTTTGGGCTTATATAATTTGGCCATAAATCCAGCAATAACTTGTTCAACCATTCACACTGTTCTAAAGGGGTTACTTGCTGCATACACACAAGCAGAGCAAAATGTTGACATCCAAACAAACAAAATATGCTTGTGTGTGTGAGAAAGAGAAAGAGAAAGAAAAAGAGAATTATATATATATATATATATATTGTCAATGAGATTGGAGAAGATTACGCAATATTCATCGACCATAATTACACACATAATTGACTGTAAATTATTGTAATTATACTTACCATATTCTGGATCTATATCATTTTCTATTTAATGGAAGAGACCCCGAAACGGGAATAGTATTCAACCTAAAACTTTGACATGTATATGATACAATGAACATGAGAGAACAATTACCGAATTCTGTAGCGTCACTTGCATCCATTTCTTATTCAAATCTTCCACTACATTTCGACGTTGATAACTTCCATACTGAACAAGTAAGAAAATCGACATCTCATGTTACAGGTATCAGAGTTATCCTTCCATTCTACTCAAAGCACACAGCCCCATCAAAAAAAGGAATTTGAAACAGGAAAATACGTGATGAAACAAATGATGGCACTGGCGCATGAATTTTTCA
>CAIGRH010255998.1:0-13527 GCA_903798295.1 Fraxinus nigra | reverse complement strand
TTTTTTTTTGTAAGGTATCGAATTTATCTTAAACGATAATTTTTTTTTTTTTTCGATGGCACACATTATATTAATCTTTGCATACATGC
Source organism: Fraxinus nigra (assembly GCA_903798295.1). Lineage (NCBI taxonomy): Eukaryota > Viridiplantae > Streptophyta > Magnoliopsida > Lamiales > Oleaceae > Fraxinus > Fraxinus nigra. The sequence goes on along the minus strand of CAIGRH010255998.1, from coordinate 13,438 downwards.
TTAGTACTTAAATTTTAAAAAAATATATATAAACAGGTTATGGTGTACCAAACGACCCCTAATTCATCCCCATTTATTTCTTAATTTATTTTTATATTCCATCAACCCGATTTTTCATTTTCTCTCCATTATATTTATCATTTGAGTCATCCATTAGAGCCATAATTGTTTTAATCATTTAGAATCCATTATGTTGATCATTAAAAGGGAAATAGAAAAGAAAAAGAAAAAAAAGGCCATTTTAAAAGCAAAAATTAATCTGCACGTTACCTCATAATTCCACCATTTATACACAAAGTTAGAGGGTGTTTGATAGAGATTAAAATCAGATTAAAATTGAAAATATAGCCGTTATTGTTGACTTTTATTGGACGGGTGGGACCCAAAAACGGCCACATTTTCAATTTTAATTAGATTTTAAGCCGTACCAAACAGGCTCTAATATGCTATTTAAAATTATTTTTATTACATTGCAATTTGTCAATCTCGTTTTGAGGTTTAATAAGCAAAGCAACAACCTTGTACAACCCCAAAAGTTGTGTTTTCTCTCTACAACTATTACACTTACACAAAACGTTATGCTCCTTTTTTCCCCATAGACATAAGATACTTTGAATCTTGAAATTTCTAAAGAAGAGACAAAAAGGTGTGCTGAATTTTATTACATATTGAATGCCAAAACATATTCAAACTCCAAGTGTTTAAGGTAGGGGTATTTCGACTTCCATTTGGTGTGAGATGAAGAGATGATTTATGACACATAAAAGGGGTTATTAAAACCCGAGAGTAAATGGACCGATTGATCACCGGTTCGCTTTGCTGAATTGACGGTGACACAAATAACCAAAGTTGCATTTTCGAATATATTTTTTTTTATCATTTATTGAAGTGTTTCCTACTGAGTATTACTCTTGATACTCACTCCTACAAAATTTCAGGTTAAATGAAGGTTTGACAAGGGTTTGGCATGGTGGAAAGTGCTCAACGATTGAAATACTTTTAACTTTCTAGTAAAATTTCCGTTTGTGTAATTTTTTTTATGAATACTTAGACAACACTTTTTAAATGTTAACTTTTTGTTTCACCTAGCTTTATATATATTGCATGACGGCAATAATTTAGAAACGTTGGAAAGATTATGCATGAAGTTTATTTATTGCTGGATTGAATTTTAGATTTTGTTCTCCTACTTAAAAATGGTATAACTTAGGCTACAATGCATTTTTTAGAGTGAGCTCAATGGGGTTTGAAAGGAATATGAGTCTTTTAATAGGTGTATTTGGAATTACAATAAAATATTATCTAGAGAAAACGTTAAGTCTATTTTGGTATACTGTGTCGAGTCAGTTCTGAATTTTTTGTCCAGTATAGTCGAACAATATTTTTATGTTTCAAATATTATCATCGAGACCCCAATTTTTTATATGATGTACGTATATGAATATCATAGTCTCTATTAAAATTTCATAATTTTTAGTCGACGTTTACTAGGCTAAGCATATTTTTCTTTCCGCTGCAGCGCAACCAAAAGTTGCTTAATTTTCTCGAGATGTTATTCAAAAATCAAATTACACCATAATTTTCTAAAGTCTATATGGACATATATCTTCCATTATAATTTTTATATTTTTCAAACTCTTAAATTTTTCTTATTTACAATTTATTTTGGTTAGATTAAAGAGGTCAAACAAAGAGTAGATTTTTTTACCGCTTTGAGTTCTGAGAATTTAGGGCATTACAAAAATAGTAATTGTGTTGCCACTATATAAAGGAGATGTTTTGAGAACACTTTGTACAACCTAATAATGCAACCAAAAGCCACTACAATGGAGACCCATCTTCTTTCCTTTCACCTCATTACGTTTTTGCTTTTTATATTTCATCACATTGTTGGTTAAGGGATGGAAGAAATCAAATTCCATTTGAAATAATGAGATTTGATCCAAACTACACCTAGAGGGGTGAATAGGTGATTATGCGGAATAAAACTTAATAATTAACTAATAAACAAGTCACTACTAATTATTTCTAGATGATTAATCAAATAAGTCAACTTTCCTAAGTTTAAATGCAGCGGTTATATGAAAGCAATAAATAAACATCAAGAATGATCACGGAGAAACCCCAATTGGGTAAAAACTCAGGGCACTTTGTCAGTCAACAATCTACTATAAACGAATTAGAACTTACAGTCAGCCAGACACGACTACCACTAGTAATTTTTGACCTTCTGACTACAATTCTCACAACTCTCCTAGATTGTGTGCTTCTGCACCGACTCTCAACCGCAGTTTTCAAAGCCCTCATGGATTATGCACTGCTGCAGCAACTCCCTACTTTATGAATTTACTATCTCTTGTAGATCAACGAAGAACCCTGCGTTCTTCAACAACTAGAACTCGAGTCACCTTTCATTGATCTTAAGAACTCTAACAGATATGTAGGAAGCAAAAAATTTGTTTTTGGATTATGAATTTGGTGTTTTTCACCGTCAAGAACAAATCAATTTTGAATGTTGAAATCTAATTTTTGAAGAGAATATGGAGAGCGTATGATTTCTCAATGTTTAACCTTAAAGAAAAACGTTGAGATACATTTTAGTATTTATATGTAGGTTAAGGAATGTATGAATCAGATAAAAAGCCTTAAAATAAATTAAAAAATTTCGGATAACTCTGTCGCTTAAGCGAAGGCTGAGCAGCGACAGTCGAGTGACATGTTGTCACTCGAGCGAAGGCAAATTGACAGGTAGGCGACAATGTTTTTGTTTCTACTAGTCTAGAGAAATTGTAGCACCCTTTTTCCTTCTTTTCCATTCTCAAGCCCTAGACCTAATATAACACAATTTTTACTATTTTCAACTTACTCCTTGACTTTTACAACATATTAATTTAAGTCCCTTTTGTTCAAAGACTTGCAAATTACATCAAAAACCTAACAAGCTCCCCATTTGACATTCTGTGACAAAACTACAATCTAAAGTCAAGCTAGTAGAAAAAATAGAGACTCAATGATTGATACAACCAACACTAACTATCTTGATTTAATTGTGTTTTTTTCCTTTTTCTTTGTAAACATGTTTCCTAAAACAAACAACTCAAATACCCAGTGTAAAACGTATGTGAACCAGTACAAGTATAAAAGCAATTCAAGCAGTTATAATTCATAACACATCATTTCAATTTCATATCATAAGCTAAATTAAGATGTAATTAATATCAATGCAACCCAACATACCAAAACGAAACATTAATACTACAAAATATTGGAACTTAATCTAGCAATACTGAAATTATCATTTAATGCCTTTAAGTCAAAAATTTTAGATACATCAAGTCAAGTAAAAAAAATCATATATATCCAAAATAACCTACTCCATCATCATCTATCTACTCTCCTTTTTTGTCACAAAATGACAAGGGGCATCCTAGCAACTATGCTGCACCATCAGCATCACTAGTGTCAGACCCCTAATCAGAAGCTGTACCATCATCCCAATGGTGATGAATCCATCGCAGTCGTTGCTGAAGATACCCAACAACACCACGAAGCGTAGTAAACTCGGTAGTGTGTCGATCAACTATAACTCATAGTTATGTAATTTCTGCCATCATACGAGCATAGTGCTCTATTAGCACTGTCATCTGCCCCATGAGAGCAGCAGATGGGTCAATGGGAACAGATGGAGGAACAAACTAAGCGGGAGGAGGAGAAGAAGTAGACGAAAATAGAATATCGGTGGGTGGAGGAGCAGAAGAAGTAGTTGGAAAATTCAAAGGATAAAAAAAAAAAGATAAGGTCATCGATACGATCAGCTGGCACAGTCGGGTCAACTGGCTAAGCTGGCTCAGAAGAAGCATATGATCTACTCTGAGAAATAGTAGTATGGCCAATTGACCTAGAAACCCGCCTTGGAACCTCCTTAGGAAAGCTCAATCCTAGGGTTGTTACTAATCGATATATAAAACAAGTATAAGGCAACCCTACCCTCGTCCTCGTGATAAGAGACTCCGCTGGAAGTGTGTCAATAGAAAGATATGGAAACAAGGGGTGAACGACTCTAAGAATATGCACTAGACTCGATATGACATCGGGTGTGATCATAAATGTAATACCCCGAAAAATAACCCTAAAGGTTGATCTTGTAACGTCATGAATGTTAGCATAAAATTCCTAAACAATAATATTAGGAGGAGTGGTCAACTCAACCAACAATGGTTCCCAATCCAGGGATGTGAAAATAGCAGCGAGATCGGGTGACAAGTTAGACATAATGACCTCACGCTTAAATAAAATGGGCATCAAGGAAAACTGTAACCTCAAAAGTATCTTGGGCAATCATAGAGATAAACATATACCTATTGTATGATTTGGAGGTACCATGTGTCGAAGCAACGAGCCCTCTTAGGCGGCATATGAAATGTGGAAAATCAACACATCAAAAACTCAACTGAACATAAACTGCATGATATGCATGAATACACGTAAACTGAGGCAACGAGTATAGATGCAACGTACCATAGCATGGATGCACACGAGGATGCCGTGATGCCTAGACGTCGGTGACACGATGCAATAACGTCATGACATGTTGCCATGACGTAGGAAAACCATATGTGAAACGATGTCATTATCCAAAACCAACCAAAACACAACACCAGTGATCATGTGTGCCTCGTGTGTGTAATGTAAAGCAAACATCACACCTCCAACCATAGCTTGATAATCCAAAACGCCATTAATCAAGAACTACTCTTCAATCCACCAAAAACACCCTCAAAAATAAGGAAAAATATGCCCAAAACTAAAATAAAGTACCTAACTTCTCCACAACCCCAATTCTCAAAGCAACAACACTCAATTCAACTCCTAAGACTATACCAAGCCTGCCAAAATTAAAACAAAAGGATAAAAGTGCAAAAACAACAAACTTCACGTCAAAATCGTCCAAACAACCAATTTGGTGTTGCAGAAATGTGCAATAAGTGATGACATTGTAATAACATGAAGTGAAAAAGCTAAACATAGAAGCAAGAATGGAATAAAAAAAATCCCCACAATAATCGCAACAAGGAAAAAAAATAGGGTTTTTAGAGATTTATTTTTGAAATTCGTTGATTCGATAAAATTGCACCATAATTGAATGATTTAGGAAGTTCAAAATGTGAGGAAAGCACCAATTTGATGTGGGTTGGTGAAAATTGATAGAAATCGAAGGAAAATGGGAAACAATGGCGAGAAAATCCTAAAAAATAACGTTAAATTCAAACGTGGTCTTGGAAGTACTAGGAGTAGTATTACTATTTTGAACGTAACCCAGACCATGCCTGTTATCAGCAAGCTTGTTCATCCCTAACATATTATCGAGTTTCTGAGTACCACTCACGAAAGAATGAAGTTAATTTCAAGATCATTTGTTAAGGATTTAACTTTGACTTCTAGGTTCTCATTAATAAGCTTCAACTCACTCAAATTTTTGGTAGAGTCCTGAAGGTCACATATGAGTTTCTCTCTCTCTCAAGTTCATTAACCTTTTTCAGTACAGTTTTATTGACTTTCTTAATTTTAAGACTTTGCTTAAATAACTCACAATAGGACTCATGAATACCAGTATCATACTCAAAATCCACCTCAGATTTCTCACTATGTTTATCATTCTCCATGTTTCACTTTCCTCTTTAGATTCAATCTTAACTATAGATGTGAAGGCCATAAAATCTTATTCATCCTCACCACCAGAGGTAACACTTTGAACACTCGAATTAGATTCATCATCACTCAAGGTCACTGCAAATGCCTTACACTTGCCTTTATTTAAGTTCTTCTTTAAGTTAGGACATTCATTCACACTCATAACATCTAAAAAACTTAATTTTCTTATTCTTCTCAAGCTTACCTTTGAAGAATTTACTAGGGACATCATTTTTCCAATCTTAAGACTTTCTCTTATTCCTCATGACTTTCTAGGATTTTTAAACGAAATAAGTTATTTCGTCATCCCTAAAGGTTTCAGGATCAGTTGACTCACTCTCTTCTTCCCTAATAGTGTTCATGGCTATGGATTTAACTTTTTTCGGTTGAGATATGGTGAGTTCATAGGTTTGAAGATATCCTACGAGTTCTTCTATCTTAACAGTGTCTAAGTCATTACTCTTTTCAATCACCATGATCTTAGGTCTAAACCTTTTCTGTAAGAATCTAAGGACTTTTCTAATGATTTTGGATTCGGGGATTTTTTTCACCTAGGTTAAAACTCGAATTACTATATCATTCAACTTCGCATAGAATTCATCGAATGATTCATCATCCTTCATTCTAATCTCTTCAAACCAGGTTAACATCTACAGTTTAGAATTTTTAACAGCTTTAGTACCCTCGTATGTGGTTTCTAAGATGTCTCGAATTTCTTTAGCAGTCTTACACATCGATACTCTCATAAACTCTTCAACAGACACAGCCATGAGCAGGGCATGAAGAGCCTTACTGTTCCAATTACACTCAGCTAAATCATCTTTAGTCCAAAGTGAAATATCAGTGGGTATAACTACACCAGCAACATTAGTTGAAGGTGCAGTCTACCCAGTTTGAAAACTAATCCAAATATGTTCATCCAATACTTTAAGGAAGACTCTCATTTGAAATTTCCAATAAGCATAGTTGCTTCCGTAGAAAAACGGACGCACAAATAAGGACTGACTCATCTAGAATAATTTAAGGGTCAAGACACGAAATAGGGCTCTAATACCAGTTGAATAACGCGATTCGACCCAAACTATACTTAGAGGGGGGTGAATAGGTGATTATACGGAATAAAAACTTATAATTAACTAGTAACAAGTCAGTGTTAATTATCTCTAGATGGTTAATCAATCAAGTCAATTATCTTAAGTTGAATTATCGCAGTTATATTGCAAACAACAAATTGCAAGCAGATTGATCACGGAAATGTAAACGCTGCATGATGCCCATTTTTTCCGATATGACAGAGGATATCATGGAAATTTTCATAGATGATTTTTCAGTTTTTGGTACATTTTTTATCAGTGTTTACATAATTTAGCCCTTGTTTTGTGGAGATGTGAAGAAAAGAATCTAGTCCTTAATTGAGAGAAGTGTCATTTCATGGTGCAATAAGGGATTGTGCTTGGCTATCGAGTGTCATCTAAAGGAATTGAAGTTGATAGAGCTAAGGTTGCAACCATAGATTAACTCCCACCTCCTAAGAATGTGAAGGGAATCCGAAGTTTTTTGGGTCATGCAGAATTTCACAGAAGATTTATAAAGGATTTTTCTAAACTCTCTAAACCTTTATGTAATCGTCTTGAAAAAAATTTCTCCTTTTGACTTTGATGATAACTGTTTGCAAGCCTTTACTATGATCAAAGAGAAACTTGTTTCAACACCAATTATGATTGTACCCGATTGGAGTCAACCTTTTGAAGTTATGTGTGATGCAAGTGACTTTGCAATTGTGGTGATGTTAGGACAAAAGAGAGACAAACTATTTAGGGCCATCTATTACGCAAGCCAAACTTTGAACGAAGCTCAATTGAATTATATAACAACCGAGAAGGAGATGCTTGCTGTTGTATTTGCTTGTGACAAATTTCGAATTTATCTTATTGGTACAAAGGTAATAGTGTTCACTGATCATGCATCAATTCGCTATTTGTTTGGAAAGAAGGATGCTAAGCCTAGGTTGATTTGTTAGATCCTACTTCTTCAAGAGTTTGATTTGGAGATCCAAGATAATAATAAAAAAAAAAAGTGAAAATGTAGTAGCTAATCATCTTTCTCGACTGGAGCAACAAGTAAAACCCGATTCAATAGTCCAAGAAGCATTCCCCGATGAGCATCTGTTTGTATGTGAGATAAAGCTTCCTTGGTATGCTGATATTGTCAATTACCTAGCTTGTAAAGTGTTTCCACCAGATCTCAATTACCACCAACGTAAGAAAGTCTTGTATGATGTAAAATACTATCTTTGGGATGAGCCTTTGTTGTTTAAAAGATGCCTCGATCATCATCTGAAGATGTGTGCCAGAAGAAGAGATGCAATCCATTCTCCATCATTGCCATTCATCATCATATGGAGGACACTTTGGAGCAACACAAACAATAGCTAAAGTACTTCAAAGTGGTTTCTTTTGGCCTTCAATTTTTCATGATAGCTATAAATTGGTGAAGACTTGTGATTGTTGCCAACGTATGGGAAATATTTCAAGGCGTCAGGAGCTTCCATTGAAAAATATTTTAGAGGTTGAAATATTTGATGTTTGGGAAATCGATTTCATGGGTCCCTTTCCCCCATCCTTTAGCTTTGTTTACATCTTGTTTATGTGTCAAAATGGGTGGAAGTAATTACTGCAACAACAAATGATGCAAAAGTAGTTCTCAAATTTTTGCACAAGAACACTTTCACAAGATTTGGCACACCACAAGCTATCATTAGTGATGAAGGAACCCACTTTTGCAACAAGTTATTCGAAAACTTGCTTTCTAAATATGGTGTGAAAGACAAGATAGCACTTGCCTCCCATCCTCAAACTAATGCCCAAGCTGAAATTTCGAATAGGGAAATCAAGAACATCCTTGAGAAGACAGTCATCACCAACAGGAAGGATTGGGCAAAGAAGCTTGATGATGCTTTGTGGGCATACCGGACAGCCTTTAAAACACTATCGAAATGTCCCCTTACTAGTGTTTGGAAAGGCACGTCATCTTCCTGTAGAGTTAAATTAGAGCTTATTGGGCTCTAAAGAAGTTAAATTTTGATTTAAAGGCAGCAAGGGAACAACGACTTCTGCAATTAAATGAGATGGACGAGTTCTGGAATGATGCTTATGAAAATGCGAAAATTTATAAAGAACGGACAAAGAAGTGTCATGACAAGCAGATTTTGAGGCGTAAGTTATGCCTGGACAACATATTTTACTATTCAATTCTCGACTCAAAGTCTTTCCGGGCAAGTTAAGATCAAGATGGACAGGTCCTTATACAATTGACAAAGTTTTCCCTTTTGGAGCGATAGATTTGAAGGACAAGACATGTAGTATATTCAGAGTTGACGGTCAGTGATTGAAGCATTATTATGGCAAACAAATGGAGAGGAACTTTGCACTTATTCTTCTTGGAGACCCCAATTGAGGAAGATTGAAAAGTCTGGCTGTAGACTTTAAAACAAGTGCTTATGGGAAGCAGCCCCTAGAAATTTTTTTAGTTTTTTATTTTTTTCTGTCTTTCTTTCTGTTTCTTTTACTTTTTCTTTTGCAATTTGAATAATTTAGAGTTTGATACAGGTTTGTTTAGCAGGAATAAATGGCTGGAAATTGCGAACAGCAGCCGATTCACCATGTAACCAAGGGAGTTCCTTTCTTTTCTTCATTCTTTCTAACTTTTGAATTATAATGAGGACATTGTTTAGTTTAAGTTTGGGGGTGTAAACTTTCCCTAGAGTCATTTTTTTCCACCCTTTTTCTTTCCTGTTTGAATGCTATATTATTTTACTTGTGAGGCTAGACGTTTAAGTTATTGGATCTCTTATTAAGCATATATTTGAGTGTGATTGAAGTTTCTATGACTCTAAAATTTGTGATCGAAGATAGGACAGAGAAAAACTTTCAAAAATTTATTTGATGTCAAGCTGAGTTTTGTGTTTACCTTGATTTAAATATTTGCCCTTGAACATAATTGAGCACATGGTCATTCTTTCTACTATCATCTTGCTTATGAAGAGAGCAGGTTGAATTAACTGGGTCACGGAATTTCAATATTGTTTGCTCTAAAATCCGTTGATAAATCCTTGAGGCGAAATCCTAGTTAACACCAAACATTAGAGAAATGATCTAGGCATTCTTTGAATAGCATAAAGCTTTCCCAGTCGTGAAAAACCTTGATTTACCCTTTACTATTTGAGAGAATACTTGGTGGAAAATGTGGGTTGCTGAAAAAGTTTGCTGCCAATGAAAGTTTGGAGATATAAGGTGGAGTGGTTTGGCTATATTAAAGCTGCTGTTTTTATGCTCAAAAGAGGGCTTAAAAGATGTGAAGTTCTACAGCAAAAACAGGGCATGAAGTTAATANACGGAATTTCAATATTGTTTGCTCTAAAATCCGTTGATAAATCCTTGAGGCGAAATCCTAGTTAACACCAAACATTAGAGAAATGATCTAGGCATTCTTTGAATAGCATAAAGCTTTCCCAGTCGTGAAAAACCTTGATTTACCCTTTACTATTTGAGAGAATACTTGGTGGAAAATGTGGGTTGCTGAAAAAGTTTGCTGCCAATGAAAGTTTGGAGATATAAGGTGGAGTGGTTTGGCTATATTAAAGCTGCTGTTTTTATGCTCAAAAGAGGGCTTAAAATATGTTAAGTTCTACAGCAAAAACAGGGCATTAAGTTAATATTTTAATTTATGTGCAGAATTTCCTTTAGCAAAAAAAAAAAATGCAAAAAGAGAAAAACTAAAAAAAGGAAGACGAAAGAGTCTTAGTTAAACCCTTTGTAAATTTTTCATATCGTTTGTTTCCACCAAGTATTTTTTCTTGTTTGCTTAAATTTTTCCTAATCCTTTTCTTTCTTAGCCCTCACCTTGTGGCCTTTTCATTACAACCAGATTAAAGACCTTTTGATCTCTATTTTTGGTGTTTGACTACATTAGTGGAGAAGATTTCAGAAAATTGGACTTATGGGGTTAAAGCTTAGAGATAATTCTTTTGGTTTTAGTTATTCTACTTTAATCTGAGTTTGCAGGTGGTTAGGAGTTAATTTGACCATATCACACACACACACACACACACTCAAGGTCTTAATTTCGGGTTGAAGTAACCTCTTAACTCTTGCTAGACAAATTGCTAAATTGTTGATTGTTTTTCTCTACTGCTATCTTTGATTTGTAAAGAGTAAGATCGTGATGAAATGTTATTCAGATCATTGCTTGGTGAATGATGAAACTACTCCATAGAGACTAGTTGAAACTATCTATAGTAGTCTTTCGTTTCTTTTTCTTTTTGTTTGAAGACAAACAAAGTTTTAAGTTTGGGGGTTTTGATGATTTGCATACTTTCATATGTTTTATCACTTCTTGACTTTAAACTTTAGTCCAATTTGATTTGTTTTTGTTAGTTTTAGACTTCATTGTGGTCATTTAAATATTATTTCAGAATAGAAGAAAAGGAAGACCCAAATATTAGCAGCCCACCTTGTTGGAGAATAAAGCCCAATTGCTATTTAAGGCCCAACAATCAACTCATCAAGAGGTTGCCTAGAGTTGACGGACTCTCTCATCTAAATGAAGATAGAGCCGAAGAAGGCAACTGGAAGAGGCGGTTGTGGGGATAACAACAAGAGATAAGAAATCAGGAGAAGGAATAAGATAAAGGAATTTGAAATGAAAGAAGAGAAAAAATGGGCTGTTGAAATTAGAAGAGAAAAAAAGCTGCCTTGGTGATATATACCTATGCACAAAAGAAGCCGGGCAACTGGGGGAAGAATTCAAAAAAAAAAAAGGATAAAGCAAACTGAAAAAATTGAGTACTGAAAAAGAGACAGCAAAACAAGAAAAATTATTCTTGGTTGGTGTTGTAGAATTCTCACGAAGCGACGGATTCATCAACAGCTAACCATTACTTTTTTTCTCCTATTTGATTTTCTTATTCCAGCCAACCTTTACTTTTTCCTGTTTGATTTTCAAAAGAGGGAATTATAAGATAGACCATTGGGTAATTCAGCATAGGTAATTATAAGATTGAAAGACTTACAATAACATGTGTAATGTTAAGAGACAAATTACTGAACTTAATGCTTTCTTGTTCTATTAATTGCATAATCTTGTGTAAACTAATGTTCAATAATTGATCCAATTGTCTATCGAAAGAAGCTTTTGGATGGTTTAGAAGGTTAGCACCTGTTAACAGGCTTAGAAGATTACTTTCTTTTAGTTAGAAAAGAAAAACATAGTGAGGGACTAGATGAAATCAGTTTCCCAGAAGTTCTTTTTTCTCATCGATTCTTCCATCAAACAATTCCTTAGGTTTCCTTGTTTGGCTATTATTTTAGTTTGCAATTACAACCAATTTTAGTGACTTTTCTAGATAAAGCTGAGATTAGTATAACTTCGATACTTGTCATAAGTGAGTTATCCATCCATGAGGACGAAACTCTTCTCATCACTTTAATATAAAACTAAGATACAGTGCACTTGCAATTTTGCATCGATAAGAAATTCCAAAATTTCTCCACCTGAAAAAATAAATCTAACTGCAACGAAAAATCCAAACTTTTCAACAAGAACCAAACTTTCTCCAACGCAAAAATACTCATCTTCTTCCATGGTATCCAACACGGATACATAAACCCAAACATTGTGATTCTTTAAAATTTACAATGAATTGGAAATTACTAAAGAATGTCGAATCACACCCCGTAGTAGAATTAACTCTCAATACTTTCATAGAAGGCCCACAGGTAATCTTAACACCTTAAAAAACACTAAAAGCATGTGCAACCGAATCAGCATCCACATACCCCATCTCCAATGGGTATGTCCCTAGTAGTTGAATACGATGGAACAACAAGTAATGGTGACAAAGAGGAATTATCATATCCTCCAAGCTCGAACTGAATAATATTCTTCAATATGGACCCCAAAAAAAATCCCAAAGGTATAATACCAAATTGAACCTCCACCACGGTACTATGTTTGTGCTGACTTTTCTTCGCATATTCTACCCAACCTTGGATGATGTATAATTATGACTTCTTCTGTCCCTCCAATACAACACGAACACCCTTTCAAACTCTTAAGACTCCATCTACTCCAGAGAACTTGTACCCTTTTAAATCATGAGTACTCAACGAAATGAGATTCTTCTTCAAGTCTGGAATATGTCAAACATGATCAACTGCTCTACATGTTCGTCCACCAACTTCAATCTGACTCTACTAATACCAGCTACCGTACAAGGTTCGTTGTTACCCATGACAATAACACATCGCATCACCGTTTCATATGTTTCAAGCAAATCCCGATTGGGACACATTTGGAATGCACAAACTGTATCCAAAATTCATTCATTGTCAAGTTTGGATTCCATGTCGGAAATTTTCAAAACATCTCCATCACTCAAATAGTTCTCGGCTATGTTGGTCTCGTCTAAAGTATTTGATTGATTCCCATGATTTGCAGTCAAATTATCTTTATTCTACAATTTCTCACAATTCCTCTTAATGTGTCCTTTCTTCTTCCAATAATAACAAACCTGATTATTGAAATTTAGACCCTGTTTGGTACACATTCTTTCAAAATATATTCTTTCAAAACTCATTTTCAACCACACATTTTTCAATAAAATAATATTTTTCATCACATCAATAACTTTTATTTATTTTTTAGCCACCTATTTATCATCATATCATTATTTAAAATACATTCTTTC